>SZWC01000596.1:302462-315281 GCA_023375785.1 Penium margaritaceum | reverse complement strand
AGAGAGACAATTTTGATGCCGCAAGAGGTTGAAGTGCAAGCATCAAAGCGCTCTTTGAGGTAGTCCCAAACTGCTTTGGCACTGTCACCGATTGCTCGAATGTCGTTGTGTATCGCAGAGTCGCAGGTTGCCAAGAGAGACATGAGAGCGTTGTCATTGGCAAACTCCCACTTCTCGTGGTCTGAGCTGTCCTTGGCAGGTTCGACGCCACTGCCCACACCTGTGATGATTTTGTGGAGCAAAATACCATCGATGCGGGTCGTTTTGAAGTACGTAGAGATGTTGAAGGCCCACAACTTGTAGTTGTTGGTGCCGTCACGTTTGGTGGTGAGCTTAGGGATGCCAACAAGGGCGCCGGTGACAGCTGCAACTGAGGCCATGTTGAAATGGAGGGCGGTGTTGAGGGAGATGTGAAGAACAGAGAGGAATCTGAGTTGGGTGGCAAGCAGAATACCACACAGGATGAAACGAGGAGAGGACTCCTTGTGATGGAGGCAAGGGTCAAGAAACCCTTGCCTTGATGAGGGAGGCAACGCAGAAGTTGCTAAGGCGACCCTGAGATCAGTGTCTGTGCTCTGATACCATGTCTGAAAGAAGGTGGAACTTCTCAATGAGTGATTGATGGATGAGCCCAAGTGGGCTCATATACTCAGGACAGAGAGGGGACTGATCTGCCACCTAGGCACACTGCAACAATCTCTAATCTGCCACCTAGGCGGATTCTTGGAATCCATGTTACTGACATGTTAGATTGCACATCTGACTGCAATCACAGTAAAACTGTGATCGTAGTCAGGGAGAGCTGAATTGGACTTCTCATAGTTAAGTGGCCTACTGAAGACCACTCGGCCACTGTCAGACATGATGGGCCTGAGGAGGATGAGTTTGTGCCGCCATCACAGGAGGACGGAGGCATGGGTGACGATGATGATGACATGGATGTTGAGTTGGATGCAGAGGGTGAGGAGCAAAGGCAGGGGTCGAGGGGGGTGAATGATGACGAGGGGTTGCAGGAGTTTGAGTTCACGGCTGCAGAGTTGTAGGAGCATGGGCCGGGTGGTGTGACTGATCCTGGACGGATTCCTCTATTCAATAAGTCTCGCTTCTGCGGACTCTTTGAGGGCACCACGTTGGATGCCTCTCGCATGCCAGATTGGGTTGCGGGGTCATGGCAAGAGAGATTCGCGCAGTAAAGAGAGAGCAGCACAAGACGTGACTTTTGGGCTGCGGACGAGGGGATGTTTGCATGGCATGTATGGTATGACATGGTGATGGAGGAGCCGGCTGTACGGTTTTCGCTGTTTGAGGCAATGGGGATAGGTCTATCTGGAGGAGATAGCAACGTGATGGAGATGGATGTGTTGGTGAGCGGCCCATGGGTGGTGCGGCCCACACAGGCTGATGTGGGTGTACAACACTTGAGCAGTAGGAAGCGCGGGCCTGGAGGGCTTGCTATGGGTGAGAGGCCTGTGCAGAGGAGGCGTGACTTGGGTGGAGGTGTAAGTGGGGTGGGTGGCATGAGGGCGGCGGAAGGAGGAGCGGAGGGAGAGGCGGAGGGAGGGACGGACGGAGGAGCGGAGGGAGGAGCGGAGGGAGGGGCAGAGGGAGAGGCGGAAGGAGTGGCGGCTGGAGGGAGAAGTATGGAGGTAGAGGGGCGAGAAGGGGTGGGTGGGGCAAGGGGAGGTCGCGGTAGAGGTCGGCGTGGGAGAGGAGGGGGGCGCGGAGGTAGAGGTCGTGGTCGTGGTCGTGGTCAACCGGGGGGAGGAGAGGTTGGACGTGATGGGGATGGGCAGCGAGAGCTTGCCACAGTTGCCCATGCGCATCGCGCATAGGCAGCCGCTGAGAGGCGTGCTGGGGTAGCACCAGTGGCGCACAACTTTGTGCCGCCTGTTGCACCTGGCCGTCCACGTGGCGGCAACCTCGCAACGCCCGAGGCTGTGGCATGGGTGGCAGGGTGGGATGCTGTGCGGTATGAAGCAGCGGTGCAGAAGGCGGCGTCAGAGCAGGAGCATGGGAACCCTCAGTGGATCCAACTCTTCCTGACCACTGATGAACCATGTGGGTTTCAGTGTATTGCCTGCAGCAAGGTGTTGAAGACGTCTATGAGTAGTCAGACGAACCTGATGAAACACCTGAGTGCAGTGCACAGGAGTCGCTCATATGACATGTTTTGCCCACCTACGGAGGAGGGTCATAGCCATGGCGCGCCGATCCAACATGCTGTGGTGGGTGGTGGACCGGAGTTTTGCGATGAGACGCAGAAGGCGTGGTACAGGAGGTTGACAGTGCGACAAAACCTCTCTTTCCGGATGGTGGAGAGCGAGGAGCTGAAGGGGTGGGTGGGGTCGCTGAATCCGCGTGCCACATTGCCAGACAAGGCGCAGCTCAAGGCCCAGATTGAGACTGACTGGGGCTTGTGCAAGTACTTTTTGCAAGGAGAAGCTGCAGAACGCGAAATCAAAAATCAACGTGGTCGTGGATGTATGGACGGGGCAGAACAGGAAGTCCTACCTGTGCGCCACAGGGCACTTCCTCGACGAGGACTTTCGGCATGCTGTGTTGACGTTGGACTTCGTTCCAGATGCGAAGCGCCACACTGGGCGCTACCTTGCACAGGCACTGCACTGGGTGCTGTTTGATGTGGGGGGGCTGTTTGGTCGCATTGGCGAAGGCACGTTCGACCACGCGTCGAACAACAAGGTGATGCAGACACCTGGGTATTTAGTTTGTGTTTGAGGGAGAGGTTTTACTATCCGTATAGAAAAGGTGACATGGTTTGCTCGACATCCGAATGAATCGTCCAGCTGCACGTCGTGGCCGTTGCTCGCTGTGACCAGCATCAACTGGAGCAGGCCGTCTTCGACGCGACAGCTTTGGCCACTGGTGCCCGGCATGGGCCCAGAACCGACGATAAAATGCCTGGCGGGAATGGACGGCCGGCTTCAACGAACGGTCGACTGGGAACCGGCCGTTTGCCTCAGCCCACTGCAGGCCGCCAAGACTGCTGGTGTGCCTAGACACAGGACGGCTAGTGCTCGTGGCCGGCTGCCGGGTCATCATTTCATCTATCGCCATGAATGACATCATGACCCGGCAGCCATTGGCACCATTAACACGGACGCATCCGTTCCCCACTAGGAGCTTTCACCGTTGAGTTTGAAATCCCATGATGGCAAAGCTCGCGTAGAGTCTCTCCCCCTGCTTGTCGCGCTGTATCCTGAAGAGTTCAACTCCTCCTGGTTTTTTGGATGCTTCTGTCACGTGCTGAACGTGGAAGTACAGAAAATGTGGCGGCAGAATAGGTTGATGGATCGGCTTCTGGAGAGAGTGAGGGCGATTGTGAGGAGCATCCGGAAGTCGCCACGTTTGTCAAAGCAATTGCGAGAGTTGCGACATGGGGATGCGGAGAAGCTTGTGCACGATGTGACCACACGGTGGGGGAGCACCTACCAGATGCTCAAGGCCTTCAGAGATACGAAGCCGACGCGGGCGAGGTGGATGGAGGGTTGGACATCAGTTGACAAGAGGTCATTTGAGTTGGATCACAGGGAGGCAGAGCTGCTTGAAGCAGCGGTGCTGCTGCTGACTCCCTTTGACTAAATCAACACGCACATGGAGTCTGACCGACGACCCACCTTGTACCAGGTGCTCCCCAACTACTTTGATGAGCGTTTCCATTTGGCAGATGTGCGGAGCAAGGACACCACTCGTCCGTCACTCTGGCCTTGCATCGATGAAGCTAATGCAGTGTTGGCGGAGTACACCACCACCAAGGGCGTGACTGATGTGAGCTGGTGCGCAGTCATGCTCGACCTAGAGATGGGGCTCAGCGCTTTTGAAGAGCGCACAGGGGTTGGGCATGAGCCCAAGAGGGTGAGTCTGCAGCGGCTACGGCGGGTCGGCGCACCTTACGTGGCTGTGGGACAGGCGGTGCGGGAGGAGCAGGTTCGTGCTGCGGCGGCAGGGCGCGGCGAGGTGGGCAGCAGCAGCTCGCGATAGCAGCGGTCAGGCGGTGACGGGGGGGAGGCAAGCGTGATGTCGACGTGGTGGGGCTCACAGAAGAGGGGACGGCGAGAGACTGTGACTGTTGGCACCCGCGATGCGTGGCAGGAGGAGCTGGAGGTGTATGCGGTTCGACGGGTGCAGAAGAACATGCCCAGCCAGCGAGTCGACTTCTGGAAGGGGGAGGTGATGGCGGTGGATTGCCCTTTGCTGCGCGCCTTGACGTTGGATGTCCATGCCATCCCGGCCTCTTCAGCCGCGGTGGAGCGCGTGTTCAGTCAGAGCAAGGAAGTCATTGGGGACCGGCGCCATCGGTTGGGCGATGCTACGCTCCGCGTGCTCATGGACTTGCGCTCATGGTACGCCGTTTTTCCGATGGGGTATAGAGGAGTGCGGCCACCTCGAGCAGCCCCAGCACCCACTGCACAACAGGCTGTACGCACTACAGCAGCAGCAGCAGGCACCTCAGCAGCAATGGGGGCAGATACAGGAACAGTAGCAGCAGCAGCAGCCGGCACTTCCTCATCAGCGGCGGGGGCAGGCACTTCCACGGCAGCAGCAGCTGTGGGCACTTCCTCAGCAGCACCTGCTGGCACTTCCTCGGCAGCAGCAGCAGCAGCTGGCAGACCCTCTGCACCACTGACGACGACAGCTCCATCCACTTCACCCACACCGCCACGACGACCTCCACCTCCCCCTCCCCCCATGGAGTAGTCCCTTGTAGGTTGTTCACATTCACTGTGGTGGAAATTGAGTTCTTTACTTGCATTGATTGTTTTTGTTTCCATGCAAAACCATGTTCATTCTCGCTTTTGCTGTGTTTCCCGCTCACCTCTCTTTGAATGTGCAACGTTTTCGTGCATGTTACTTTGTTCACACACAATGTTGATGAAGAGAGATCATGAGTTCATACATGAAAAAGTGGTGAATTAAGGAATTCTTCCACACTTAGATGAGAACAGCCTGAAAACANTGAGGAACCGCCGCCACGTCGATACGTCTGCTTTGCAGTCGATCCCCGTGCACTTGACCCCGTTCCTCTAGCCATGGCCGCTGGTGCCGTTGTCGCTGCGGCCGATGGAAGCACCGCAGGAGACGTGGCCTCACTCGCTGCTGCAGCTGTAGCAGCTGTTGCAGCGCGACGTCCCCCCCACCAGTTGGACCATCCCGACCTAGAGGGTTGATTTGGGGTCTTGTCACCTCCATCTGCCATGTCTGCTGCTGCTTGCGCGGCCCCAAAAAGATTCGGCAGCAATTACCCGGCCCGAGAGGGCCCGTTTAAAATTCTGGTGCTAACTCTGCGCGAAAAAAATTTCGGCAGAGTTCTGTTGGCCCCAGTGGGCCAAAAAAATTATGGATGGGCGCCTTGGATCCTGTACGCCCCCACCAACCATCCACCCAACCAATCAGCCCCCGAGGCCGCCTGTTGTCGCTTGAAGTTGCGTAGAATGTCGTCCTCTCACGTGGAGAGAGGTGGCCGCTGCTGCAAAGGACTTGTACCTTTTTGCAGAAAAGGCAAAAGGTGAGAAAGTGAGTTTCAGACTGAATGGGAACTGTGAAAAGCGTTGGAAGACTTTGTAGATATCGGCTCGATATCGACTCGATATCGAGCCGATATCGAGCAGATATTGACCGATATCGAGCCGATATCGGTCGATATCGACTCGATATCGAGCCGATATCGGCTCGACATCGAGTCAAACGCGACTCGATGTGACAGAGGAGAAAAAAAAGATATTATCGACCCGAACTCGATATCCATCGATATCGACAGTTCGGGTCGGGGGGGGGCAAGCAGCCCAAATGTCGGTATCGATATCGATATCGATATCGACACGATATCGATATCGATATCGATACTCGATATCGAGCTCGATATCGATATCGATACCGGTTTCGATACTGAAAATACCCCACCCTAATCTCAACACATCGTCTCAACATATCATCTCAACATATCGTCTCAACATATCATCTCAACATATCATCGCAACATATCATCTCAACATATCATCTCAACATATCATCGCAACATATCATCGCAACATATCATCTCAACATATCATCGCAACATATCATCTCAACATATCATCTCATTATATAATCGCAACATATCATCTCAACATATCATCTCAACATATCATCTCAACATATCATCTCAACATATAATCACAACATATCATCTCAACATATCATCGCAACATATCATCTCAACATATCATCTCAACATATCATCGCAACATATCATCTCATCATATCATCTCATCGTATCATCTCAACATATCATCTCAACATATAATCGCAACATATCATCTCAACATATCACCGCAACATATCATCTCAACACATCATCTCAACATATCATCGCAGCATATCATCTCATCATATCATCGCAACATATCATCTCGACATATCATCGCATCATATCATCTCAACATATCATCTCAACATATCATCGCAACATATCATCTCGACATATCATCTCGACATGGTGTTCGATGTCGGTCAAAATTGGCCTAAGTTTAAAAGTGCAGAGTTGCGTCGTCACGTCTGCAGCGCCTCTTCCACTACGTTCCTACCCACAGCTGCAAAGCGATGTGCGCCTGCAATGAAGCTGCAGCCGGGGGGCCGGGGGAGGGGCAGGGGGAGGGGGGAGGAATGCGAGGGAAGGTCATCGGGGGGACAGGCCATTCAAACATAGGAGGCAGGGCTGCAGATGTGTATGTTTGGTCGAAACGAAGTTAAGAAGATTCGATTTCGATTTTGGTAATTTCGATTTCGACATAAGAAGTTTTGACTTCGATTTCGACTTCGACTTGACCCAGGTTAACTTCGACATCGTTTCGACTTCGGCAAGATTGTTCTGTTTTTTTTTCCCTTTTTCCAAGACAGTGTACACAACACTTTTCACGTTCAATGTTACACAAACTTTGAAAAGAATTTCGCACATGGCATGGGGTTTTCCAAAGCATTTGTCAGAGGACAATGCAACACATTGAATGAGACCACCAAAACCACTTGGAAGATGGGTCAACGAAAACTATGTAGTATTGTTTTGACATGTGTGTAGTGTAATGTCAAAACAAAACAAGATCACTCATCATTCTCCTCCCCAGCATCAACTTCCGCTGCCTGAGCATGCTTTGTCAGTGCCTTGACAAGGGCGTTCAACCTATCCACCACTGGCTGCCATCCCTTCAGCAGCACGAGTAACTGGAATGTCACATCCCCAAGGTTGTGGCGGTAGTCGGTGAGAATGCTGCCGGCCTGTGAGAAAATGCGCTCTGACGAGGCACTGCTGCAAGGAATACACAGGATGTCCCGTGCAAGTGCGGCCACCACAGGGAGGCGCTGCTCATTCATGGCCCAGAAGACTTCCACTTTGCGGTCCTCCGTCGCTGTGCGCGCCAGCTCATCCTCAAACTCCCTTAACACATCCTTCTTTGGCGGAGGAGCTGTAGGAAGGAGGCTTCCCATGAGACGCTGCTGAAGGGCGGTTCTCCTTGTTGAAAGGATTGCAGCAGCAGGGGTGGATGTGGCTGGTGGCAGGAGACCGCTGCTGCTTGGCAAGCTGCTGCTGCTTGGCTGGCTCCTGCTGCTTGGCTGGCCACGCCCAAGGCCAACGCTAGAACTTGGCCTTGGGTGGCTGCTGCTTGGCTGGCTGCTGCTTCTACTGCTGCTTGGCTGGCTGCTGCTTCTACTGCTGCTTGGCTGGCTGCTGCTTTCACATGGTGCAGCAGTAAGTCTGATGCTGCTGCCGATCTGGTTGCTGCTGATGCTCAGGTTGCTGCTGCCTGGCTGACTGAGTGCTCTGTCGTCCGGCACAGGGGCCGCGAGGTGTTCGTAGATGGCGAGAACTCCTCGCATCTCCTCACGAGCTTCCTCGGGATTGACGTGTGCTGGCCGCTCCTCTGCGTATAAGGCCGCACGCTTGTCAAAGTATGCAGGACCGTACCTGGGGTCGACGCAAGTAGCCACGACACAACTCTTGCCCACAGTCTCCATGTACTTGAGCAGCTTCTTCTGCGCACGCTTCATGCCCGCAGCAACTGGTTCTTCCCACGCTCTTGGTGCGGCCTTGGAGCTTTTCCGCTTGTCCTCATCGGTTGGACGACGCTCGATGGTGTGGTCCAGTAGCACGTGGAACAAAGGAATGAGGCTGCCAAGGGTGGGGTAGTTCTCACCCTCCGCAAGCTCTGACACAGCTGCAGAAGGCTCCGGAACCTCAGTCACCTCGGTGATGATAGGCCACTCAGCCCGGTCGATGGAGATTTCCGTGGGTCCGCCATCCAAACGCCTGCACTCTGCAATGTACTTGTCAGCAGTCACACGTGCATCCAACACAGCCTTCATCATGGTGTGTGTCGATGACCAGCGAGTGGGGCAGTCATTTGACAGTGCAAATCTGTCGTCTGCATCATGGTGGATCCACGCCGCCCGATGGTGAGTTGAGTGACGCGCATGCGCAACAAGCGCACACACCTTGGACACAACGGGCTCCACATCGTCGTCACGAAGGAAGTCCTGCACTGCGATGTTGATGACCTGGCAGAAGCACCTGAACGTTGCACCAACCATGTAGTCATCAGGATGGCGTTCGCGCAAAATGCGCGCCATCACAACGTTGTTGGCTGCGTTGTCCATTGTAAGCCTTGCCATCTTTCCGCCCAGGCCCCATTCAGTCCAAATGCAAGTTTCAACTGCATCGGCAAGACACTCCCCGGTATGTGGCCCATCAAGCCACATCAAGTCAAGAACTATGGTGTTGCACTTCCAGTGGGCATCAATGAAATGGATCGTGACGGCCACCCACGACTGACCATTCCCCGCCGTCCACCCATCGGTCGTGAACCCCAACTTCCCGGGTTGACTGAGCAAGTAGTCACGGATCTGTTGACGATGCTCCGACGCCCTCTCCTTGATGAGGTCGGATAACTTCTGCCGTGTGGGGGCATCCATGTCAGTGCACTTCTTCACCAGTCGTTTGAAGCTTTTTGCCTCCACAACCGTGAAGGCAATGTGTGTCTCCACGAACAGATCAACGATGTCTTTCCACAGCTGCTCCTTAGTGTACCTGCACAACAAAACAAGACACCCAATGAGACTTTCATGATTGTAACAACGCATGCATGCGAAAAAGAAAGTACTTTAGAAAAGGACTTACTTCAGCACTTGGAGGTGAGTGTAGTCCTTGATCTTCGGCTGTTCCTCATCCTCGGCCTTCTTCTTCAACGCCTCCTTCTCCTCCTTCTTGATAGCGAGTAGAATGGCCTTCTTGGGATAGGCCACCTTGAACTCCGGCTTGTGGTGCACCCTGAGGTGGCTCTCCATGCACGATGTCCCTCCGTCCGGGCGTATGCACTCTTGGGTGTTCTTGGGGCACGTCTTGATCTGACAGTATGCTGGGTCCTCCTTGCCTGGTCCTGAAATGAAGAACCGCCAAACTCTGGCCCTGCGCCGACTGTTGGGGTCGGCATGCTCCTTCTTCCCTGCGGGCAGACGGCGGATTTTGCGCTCAACATAGATGGAGGGCATCGCGGCGAGACTCTTGGAACCCCGCTGAACAACCTTCTCCTTCTTCTTCTGCACCACCGGCTCTTCCTCTTCCTCCCCTGCACCATCCTCCCCCGATCCCTCCTCATCCCCCTCCTCTTCACCTACGTACTCTTCATCATCATCATCATCATCCCCACCCTCGGCCCCACCGTCCTCTTCTGCATCCTCATCCTCATTCTCAGCCTCATTGCCCTCGTTGGCACCATCCTCATCATCATCATCATCATGTCCCTCGTCCTCATCATCATCCCCATTCGTCCCCTCCACACCCTCCCCACCCCCCCCACCAATACCCATGTCATTGTCCTCGTCAAAGTCTTCATCCTCGCCGATGTCCTCGGCGCCAAGCGCTGGAAGTACTGCGAAGTCCTGGGCATCCTCGTCTGCAATGATGGGTGGCGCCGGTATGACAAGGCGCTTCTTCTCCTCCGCCTTCTTGCTGCGGAGTGGTGGTATAGTTGGCTTAAACTTCCGCGGCTTCTCAGTCACGTCCGGGAATAAGGGGTCCTTAAACTGCATCGCCGCACGAAGGGCAGCCTCGCGGATCGGAGGGGGTGCTGCTCCTTGGCCACCTATCTTGCGGCCGCTCGCCGCAAGGACACCTTCTGCAGCCTTGGCCTTCTCGACACGGCCACGCCCACGTCCACGAGGTCCCATAGTTACCTGCATGCATAGTTGCACTGCAAAACCTCAATGCATAATGCATAGTTGCACATTTCATTGCCACTGTTTGACAGTCACCATGAGAAAGCATGCATTTCTGTTCTCACCTAGTAGCTGTTGCCGCTGTTGCCACTGTCGCCGCTGTCGCCGCTGTTGCCGCAGTAGCCGCTGTCGCCGCTGTTGCCGCTGTTGGCGCTGTTGCCGATCGGTTGCCACTGTTGCCGCTCTTGCCGCTGTGGCCACTGTTGCCGCTGTTGCCGCTGCTGTCGCTGTTGCCGCTGTTGGCGCTTATGCTGCCGTTACTGCTACGTCACTGTTGCTGCTGTCTGTGCTGTGCTGGTGCCGCTGTCACAGCGGGGGACACTGGCCAATGAGCCTGCCTGAAGTTGACTCTGAGTGTGACTCAGAGTCTGCCCGAGTCAGAGTGAGCAGAGTCAGAGACAGTCTCTGTCTCTGTCTGTCTCTGTCTCTGTCTCTGAGGATTGGGGCAGTCGAAATCGAAGTCGAAGTCGAAGTCAGGTGAGGTGAGTACCGCGACGTGAAGTGAGAGCTGGGATGTTTTAAACACTAACCGGCGACGCGGGCGAAGTGTTTGCTTTTGCAAACACCCGCGGCACCGGTTGGCCGGCTCCATTATCGATGCCGGCGTCGATAATGGCGTCGTCCGCACTGGATGGAGCCATGCTTGTAGCAGCCGTCGATAATGGCGACGTCCGCACTGGACGGAGCCGTTATCGACGGTGGCTCCGACCCGTGCGGATGGGCCGGACGTCAAGCGACGCTCTACCCGTCGCGGCGATGGCCGGTCCAACGGCGCGTTGGAGCACCCGCCGCAGTCACCGGCGGATGCATCAACGACCTATGCCGGCCGTCACCTGCAACAAATAATCGTTGGCGGCCGACTCGAAAAACGAGTCGGCCGCCAATACTGCTCGTCAAGCCCGCCCTTATCGGAGGCAGGGCGACATTTTTTTGCTTTATCCCACGGCAAGTGATGGCCGGCTGAATGAGCCATCGCCTAGACCGACTGGCAATCGATTCGGCCCACATCTGGCCATGCAATCACGCATCAACGGCACAGGTCGCCTGTAATGTTTCTAGCGAATGATGCGGAGTACAAGATGAATACATTTTTACGAAATGAAAAACATACAAAAGCGAACCTCACATTCTTGTACCATGAACCATCAACATTCCGACAATGTACACTGACAACTTTTCACCCAATTTATGAGTACCTAGTATTTTAGTTATTGAAATCGCGAGTATCCAGGTATCCGTGGTTTTCAAAATTCGTCCTTGGGTTATCGCTTCGTTTCGGGTCATTTTGGTACGTGTCACGAAGACTACAAGCCACTGTCGGCCGAAACTGTCGAAGCAAAACAAAACGAAACGAATCGAAACTTTGTTTCGAAAGAGGGACGACTTTCGGCAACTTTCGTCAAAGTCGAAGTCAATTTCGACTTCGACTTCGACATGACGAGGGTGTGCCTAACTTCGGTTCGTTTCGACTTCGAAATCGAAGCGAAACGAAATCGAAATCAGTCGAAATCTAATTTCGACTCGACCTAACATCCTTAGCTGCAGAAGCCCCAGCTGACTTTTCCAAGCCCCCGTGGCCCAGATGAATGCTGGTGTGAATCTCCTTTTCGCTTAGAGTGTGTGCGCCAGATTGGCAAACGGGGCCCCCCTTCAGGCTGGGGGGTGCCTGTTGCCGATCTTTTTTTTGTAGGCGGCCATCGCCATGTAGCTGTATGGCCTAGAGCTGCAGCAGCAGCAGCAGTATCGGCAGGAGCAGCAGCAGCAGTATCGGCAGCAGCAGGAGCAGCAGTATCGGCAGCAGCAGCAGCAGCAGTATCGGCAGCAGCAGGAGCATGACCTGCAGGAAGCAGTGATAGCAGTTTGGGGCAGGAAGAATCTTGACAGCACCCTTGCAGGTCGGGTTGGCAGGGTTGGTGTGGTGGTGGTGGTCGTCGTGCTGTAGCAGCCGCTGTGACACTTGAAGTCATGATTGATTGTTGTTCTTGGTTTTGCATGATCTATGCGACAGCTTCATCTGAAGACAGAGAAGCAATGGCTGCCGCAGACCCGCACAACCATCTGGTGTGAAGAACCACACGACCGCCACCCACGACACAACAGGGTGCACGGAACAGGCCTCTAGCCACAAGAATCAGACCTAAGACATTTTGCAACACGTCTAAGGTCTGTTTTCCCTATTGTTCCACAAACTGCAGGCTGGACCGAGCAGTCGACTAGGCACAATCCGACAGAGGCTCCACACGCCACAGAAGTCCGAGATTGCCATCGTTCCTGGCAGCCAGGGTGGCCCAGCCCCAGCCATGAGGGTCCTCCCGGCTGCTCCCCATACGTCTATTGCCTTGCGTCATGCTGTGGAGACGCATGACCTCGCACACTGTCTGCGCATGCCTGTGACTGCATGCCGGCGACCGCATGCCAACGACTGCATGCCGGTGACCGCACGCTTTTGGAGAGAATGAATGCATCTGGAGTTGTCCTACTTGCTCGTTGCATTGCACCAAGGATTGGGTCGTTTCATCGCATCTAAGTTTGTCTTCCGTCTGTCCCCACCCCCCC
>SZWC01000596.1:278759-292632 GCA_023375785.1 Penium margaritaceum | reverse complement strand
TCCTCCTCCTCCTCCTCCTCCTCCTCCTCCTCCACCACCACCACAACCACCACCACCTCCTGCTACTGCTGCTGCTGTTTCCGCTGACTGTGCTGCTGCTGCTGTGTCTCCTGCTGTCATGTGTTCTGCTGCTGACTGCAGGAGGCGGTTGGAGAAGAGGATATACATTCCATTGCCATCTTTTGAGAGCCGATGCGCTCTCATCAAAATCAACCTCCGTGGCGTCGCGGTACGCACGAACCCTGCGAGGCACAAAGGGTCTCTCGCACGTCGAGTGGACGACCCTTTGATGACGCAGCACTAGTCAACGAATGCAACGATCTGTTCACTTGTCGGAAGGAATGCTTGCTGTAGGAATCTTTGGGAGCTTCTCCACAGAGGTTTGGACGACAGGCAGGCGTTGACTTATCATCAGTGCTGACCTTTGGCATCGTTCGGTAGAAGTCACATTGCAGTCGATGCTTTCTCCCTTCCTCAGTTCCCCCTCTCCACCACCTCCTTATCATCTTCTCATCTCCCCCCCTATCCCCCGCTGCTGCTGCTCCCTGGCTGTTTCGTCCCTCCATCCTCATCTCCTCTGAAGTGATCACCCCCTCTCCTCACCCCCCCCCCCCCCCCCCCAAACCCTCCTGCCCCCACGTGCCTTTCCTGTTCACCCTCCTCTCACCAGGTGGATCCGGGGCTGGACATCGACGAGCTGTCGCGGCGCACGGAGGGGTACAGCGGTGACGACCTGACCAACATATGCCGCGACGCGTGCATGAACGGCATGCGCAAGATGATCGCCGGCAAGAGCCCGCGCGAGATCAAGGAGCTTGCGGAGCAGCAACAAGATGTGGAGGCCGTGCCCGTGTGCATGGACGACTTCGCCGCCGCGCTCGGCAAGATCTCGCCCAGTGTTGCCGCGGGTGATATTGAGAAGCACGAGAAATGGCTGCAAGAGTTTGGGTCGTACTGAACGGGGAGTGGGGGATGGAAGGTGGGTGGTTTCGAGACATTGTGTGTTTGATTTTGGTCAAGTGTTGCATAGTCAAGCCCGCTCTCAAGTTCGTTGTTCCATGTGGTTGTTCATTCATGAGAACACCACTGGTCATATGGCATGCAATAACAATCCCTCCCCCCCCCCCCCCCCCCCCCCCCCTTTCACCCCTCCCCCCCTCCTCCTGTCACTATTCGCAACTCTGAGCTGAGAGGGTAAACCACGACTAAACAACCATACTACAATGCACTTATTGTGCTTCATGTGAGCATGTGAAACATGAGAGGGGCCTAGGAGTACTTGATTCAACAGGATTGAGAGTTCAGTGCTCAAGTTCATCTCCGGCATACAGGCCTATGCTAGACATCACAAAAGCTCTGGTGGTCGATGAGAATGGCAGTGCCAGAATTGTTCATGCAGCGTGCGGGCTTCCACGCTCATTGCTTAAGTCAGCTGCCCCCTGAGTCTGTTGCTCTAGAGTCTGGAAGCTTTGGGTTTGTTACTCAAAAATGCGCGCGCCAGTGTTAGCGCCAGAAAGCAGTTGAAAACTGAAAGTAACTAATTAGGAATGAAGAATGAGCAACAATGGAAGACCCCTCCAAGTTCTAGCCCCCCCCCTCCCCCCCCACTAGTGTAAAAGTTGTTACTCAGCTAACCAACCAAATAGGAAAACGCATAGAAGTTTCCTAGCCACACTCCCGCTGACCAGGCGTCAGAGCCTAATCAGACGGTGACGACAGTCACAAGTCATGCAAGTAACGGCAACGGTTTGGCTAGGGGACACGAGGCAAAGTGTTTGAATGCTTCATAAGCATTTGCAGAGAGAGATAACAAATGACAGGTCCATGGCATAAACATCTGTCGCGGCGCACAGCGAGTGTCGCACGCGGCGGTCCAAGAGCTGTCATAAAACCGGCCCAAAACCACTGCTTTGGCCGTAACTCTGCGCACACATGTCAGAATGCTGCGCCGTCTCAACCTAGACGTGTAAAATCTCGAGCCGGACGCTACGACTGGTCACACGCACAAGTCCGGTATCAATCTGTGGAAGGACAATGCAAAACATACCAATCGGCTTCAAGAGCCTGTCCACCGAGAAAACTCTAGCGTCTGCAGAAAAACTGCAGAGTACCCCAGCAAGCACCCGGGACGTCATGGCAGCCGCCTAGTGGCTGCTGGCGGGTGAATCCACCAACCTTCAGTGCTCTGGCGCCAGTCGGGTCCGCATCAGGGATCTGCACAAGCATGGACACGGTTGAGTGGTCACAGTAAGCTGCACAAACGGACGGAAACAGCTCACATCACAACACTCCCCCATGACCCGATGGTACACAAGTCCATGCGCGTGCAGAACTGACACATGTGCACAACAAGATGTACAACAGTCCATGCTCAAACACCCTGCTCTCAGCCACTCTCAAGCAAGGGGCGTAGCCCGACAGAACAAATGGCCACCATGAACTTTCCACGCGCAAGCGCCTTGGTCAAGTAGTCAGCCCGCTGCATGTCCGTGCCGACCCAGATGACAGAGATCACCTGTCGCTCCAGAAGATCACGCATAAAGTGATGCTCAACAGCAATGTGCTTCGTGCGTGCATGAAACACACCAGAGTTGTCTGCGATGGCAAGAGCACTCTGGTTGTCACAGCGCAGAACAATGCAGGGCACAGACTGACGCAACTCACGAAACAGACGCTACAGCCACACCGCCTCAGCAGCCCCAGCCCCCAGAGCAACATACTCAGCCTCTGATGAGCTACGTGCGATACAACCCTGCTTGCCACTGNAGTCAGCCCGCTGCATGTCCGTGCCGACCCAGATGACAGAGATCACCTGTCGCTCCACAAGATCACGCACAAAGTGATGCTCAACAGCAATGTGCTTCGTGCGTGCATGAAACACACCAGAGTTGTCTGCGATGGCAAGAGCACTCTGGTTGTCACAGCGCAGAACAATGCAGGGCACAGACTGACGCAACTCACGAAACAGACGCTACAGCCACACCGCCTCAGCAGCCCCAGCCCCCAGAGCAACATACTCAGCCTTTGATGAGCTACGTGCGATACAACCCTGCTTGCCACTGCGCCACGACACAACGGTGCCACCAAGTAGGAATACGTAGCCTGTCCGGCTGCGCCCATCAGGAGTCCACGCCCAGTCACTGTCTGTGTAGCCGTCGACTACTACCAGACACTGCCGTCGAAAACAGAGTCCGAGGTACGGTGTGGACACCACGTACCGCACCACTCGCACAGCAGCATGAAGGGCTCTCGTCCGAGGACACTATGGAGACTGTGCAAGGAGGTTGACGGCAAAGGTAATGTCGGGTCGTGTGGTAGCGGCCAAGTACATCAAGGAGCCGATGAGGCGCAAGTACAGGGTCACGTCCACTGTCTCCCCCAGGTCTGCAGGATCATCCACCTTCACAGCATCCTGTCCGTCAGGTGTGATGGTGATGGAGACTGTTGGAACTGCACCCAAGAGGTCAGCAAACCGCTCCCCCACAACATAGGCGTAACGTGCCTGGTGTAACAAAAGTGTCCGTCGCTGGCGATCACGTACGATCTCCATCCCGAGAAACACAGCTGCAGGACCAAGGTTCTTCATCCTGTAGGCAGCCTTGAGAACTGCCTTGGCCTCCTTCACGGCCTCCACAGAAGGAGACGCAATCAGGAGGTCGTCCACGTAGACTAGGATGGCAGTGAAGCTGTCAGGTGTCCGTCTGAGAATGAGGGACGGGTCAGCATCACTCTGTACGTAACCGGCACGTGTCAGTGTATCAGTGATCTCCAAGTTCCAACACCTGGGTGACTGTTTCGGGCCGTACAAGGCCTTGTGCAAGCGCCAGACATTGTCACTGACCTTGAACCCAGGTGGTTGGACCATGTAGATCTCCTCCTCTAAGGTGCCATGGAGGAACGCGTTGTTCACGTCCATCTGGTCTAGCTCCCAATCGTGGTAAGCAACAACCCCGAACAGAGCGCGAGCCGTGGTCATGCGGCCAACCGGTGCAAAGGTGTCAGTGAAATCCACTCCCTCAACCTGCGAGAATCCCTTGGCAGTCAAGCGGGCCTTGTAGCGGTCCAATGTGCCATCAGGCTTCACCTTCTTGCGAAAGACCCACTTGGCCTGTACAGCCCTCCGCCTAGGCGAGAGGTCGACAAGCTCATAGACACCGTGCTCACGGATGGCTTGCAGCTCATCCTCACAAGCAGTACGCCACAGGTCTGCATCGCGAGCTGAGAGTGCCTCCTTCAACGTGCCTGGATCACGCATCGTCGAGGGAGCGCTTTGGGTGGCTAAGACACACGCCTCCAGACTCGGTCTGACCGTGACAAGGTCGGCTGCGGCGTCGCAAGCGACCAAGAACTCTCGAGAGACCAACTTGTGGCCGACATGACATGCTGGGTGAATCTCGGTGTAGTCTGCCTGGACACTCAGGCCAAGGGCCTTCGTGCCGGGCTCGCTACTCTGAACACTACGAGTCTGTCGTCTGGGCACAGGGTCAACAGTCCGTTGAGCTCTAGAGGGCAATGGTCGCAGGCGACCGCCAGGCTCGCTGGAGTACCTCGACGCAGTGCTCGTCTCAGGCTGCGGGGAAGGCTGTTGTGCCAGAGTCGTAGGAGGCATGGGTGGATGCATGGGAGTGGGTGTGACGGAGGGGACTAACACTGGTAAGGGGTCAGGTGTACCAGAGGGGAGTGACACTGGCACCAGTACGGGATCGGGTGTGCCAGAAGGGTTTATCACCGACACAAGGTCAGGTGTGCCAGAGGGAACTGACGCTCGTACGAGATCAGGTGTGTCAGAGGGAACTGTAGCCTGCACGGGATCCGGTGTGGAGCAAGGAAATGGCACAGGATCAGGTGTGTCGGACGGTACGGATGAGGCTACTAGACCCACAGCCACGATGGCCGGATCGTCAGCAGCCGGAGACCGGTCAACAGGTGAGGAAGCCCGGCTGGACCCATCCGCAGGACTAGTCTCCCCCATCCGCCGGGAAGCCACACAGGTAGGAACGTGGTCGGCGGCCAGCGACAGAATGCTGGACAAGTCGCGGTAGGTGAGAGTCTCAAAGAAGAGAGCATCTCGAGACTCGACAATGCGATGGCGAGCAGGGTCNGGTGTGTCGGACGGTACGGATGAGGCTACTGGACCCACAGCCACGATGGCCGGATCGTCAGCAGCCGGAGACCGGTCAACAGGTGAGGAAGCCCGGCTGGACCCATCCGCAGGACTAGTCTCCCCCATCCGCCGGGAAGCCACACAGGTAGGAACGTGGTCGGCGGCCAGCGACAGAATGCTGGACAAGTCGCGGTAGGTGAGAGTCTCAAAGAAGAGAGCATCTCAAGACTCGACAATACGATGGCGAGCAGGGTCCCAAAACCGCCGGGCCTTCGACCGGTAGGAGATGCCGAGGAAGGCACACATGCGTCCGCGAGGTGAGACCTTAGAACCCTGCTGGTCCTCGGTGTACCAGACACAAGCGAGAGACCCCCAAACGTGAGCGAGACGGAGATCAGCGCGATGGTCGAACCACAGCTCATACAGCGTGACATGGTCTGGAAGCGGACCATGCGGCAAGCGGTTCCAGACCCACGTCATGTAGGAGAAGCCCTCAAAGGCAAAGGACTCCGGTAGACCGCACTAAGACCGCATAGCGCAAACCGCATCCTCCATGGTGCGGTTCCAACGCTCAGACACACCGTTCTACTGTGGTGTAGCAGGGGCGGAGAGCTGGTGAAAGATACCGTGCTCGGCAAAGTAGGCATCCATCTCGCCCAAAAACGCGCCACCACGATATGAACGGAATCTGTGCAGAGTGTGACGAGACTGACGCTCAGCCATCACAAGCCACAGGTGGACTGCCAATGCGGCATTGCTCTTGTGGCGCAAGCTGTAGACCCACCGCATCCGCGTGAAGTCATTAGTCAGGGTGAGAACATATCGACCCCGATCAGAGAGGGACTTGACTGGGAGAGGGCCGAGAAGGTCCGAGTGAACCAACTCAAGTGGGCGCAGTGCCCGGGAGGAGTCAGGGTAAGAGCAGCGATGCATCTTACCCTGGGCGCAAGAAAGACAGTCGGTCTTTAGTGGCTTCTCAAAAGAAGCTGCGTCAAGACCGAGGGCTGGCTGAGTACGAATGAGCTTGGACATAGTGTCCGAGCTCACATGGCAGAGGCGACGGTGTAACAAGCGCTGGTGTTCCGGGGAGAGAACACCAGTGACAAACACTCGCGCAAAAGGGGGAGGGGAAGGAGAAGTAGAGAGAGTGCAATGAGACACACGATACAGGTCATCAACAACAGAGGCACAAAGCACAACGGCACGTGTGTCAAGAGCAGTCACTGTGACAGAGTCAGTCGAGTGCTCAACAATGAGGCCCATCCTGGTTCATGCACAAACAGAGAGCAGGCTGAGCTCAAGAGCAGGGACAAAGAGCACATGAGAAATGTACAAGGGGCCAAACGGGCCATCGAATCGCACAACCCCAACTCCCTATACAGGCAACGACTTACCACACCCTGTGCAAACAGACCGAACAGATGCAACGGGACCAAGCACAACGAAGTCACTGCGACGACAGGTCATGTGATGAGTGGCCCCAGAGTCAATAATCCAGGTGCCACTTGGCTCACGACCAGTCATCGACACTGAGCAACATGCCACAGAACACTCTGCCTCTGCCGGGCGCTCAACAGAGGACTCAAAACAACGACGGACAACATGGATATGTGACTCGGTAAGACAGTCAGTACTCTGAGGTCCATCCTCATCGCAAGCCACCATAGTTCCACCACAAGCATCATCACAAGCAACAGACGTAGTAAGACAAGCTGTGTCGGGACCACTCGGCTATGACAACACACTCGCACCTCCCTGAGTACGATGCGCCAGTAGCTGATGAAGCTCTGCAATCGTGCGATCCCGAGGGTCCACCTCACTGCTGCCGCCGGATGAAACGGGTGCGTCTGCAGCACTCGTGGTCGCGGCGCGCCCAGTCCGTGTGTCGCTTGAGGAAGTCCGCTGTGTGTGTGCCGCCTGGAGCCCGCGCATGATCCGAGTTCAGTCAAGTGGCTGCTCACACTCTGTGTAGCGGTGAGTGCCTCCATGGTTGTAGCAGTGGACAGAACGTCCACTGCCACTACTCGCCGGCTGCTGTTGCTGCTGCTGCTGTCACTTTCCGCGTCGCTTCTTCCCCTTCTTTCCCTGTGCGGCCGCTCCAACGCCTTGAGTGTGGCCGCTCGGAGTAGAGGAGGAGGAGGAGGCGGTCGAGGTGGGGCTGGTGAGCAGGGACAGAGGCGTAGGAGGCGTCGCAGTCACTGCTGCAACCAGTGGACTCTGCTGATGAGCGACGGCAGCCTCATGAGCTGATGTGGCCTGGATGAAGTAGCAATGGGCCCAAGGAAGCAGCTGTAGTGACTCTGACAGCTCAAAGAGAGCCACACGATGGAAGCCCGTAAAGAGCTTCACGTGGTCCAAATGCGCTCCCATCATGATGGTGTCGAGCGCCCACAACTGCATCCCGCCACCGGTCTCAAGGCGCGTGTAAAGGCGCATCGCGCGCCTCCAGTAGTCAGCTGCGGGTTCTGTGGGGCCTTGGCAGAGGGAGTGAAACTCACGTTGTCGGGCCGCCCTCGTGGCATGGGTCTCCGCAGCAAGAAGTGTCAGGGCCAGCTCCCAGCCCTGACGCGGATCTGCTCCAATCCCGGTCCCGGTCTGACCGAGGAAAGGATGGAAGTCGATCACAGTCTCCCGTGGTATGGCGTAGAGGAGACCCCGCATCGCTCTCGCTCGTGGGTCTGGTACTGGCTATGGTAGTACGGCCAGACACCCTCAAAATCGGCCCACACCTGAAACATGGTCTCCCAGCAATCGAAGCCCTCGTCACTATCGTATCGGGGTGGAGGTGTCTCAAAGTCCTTCGGTCGCCGCTCCGTGGGGTGGGCGACCTCAGGCTCAGGAGATGGTGGGCGGGGTATGGGGAGCCCACCAGTGAGGGAAACACCACCAAAGGTGAACGCTGCTGAACGACGTGTCTGATCCTGACGGCGAGAAGGCGGTGGAGTGGGAGGCTGTGATCCCAGACGTAACTCACGGATGCGCTCCTCAAGCACACGAATCTCATGCTCGCGTGAGTCATCCTCAATCTCCTCTACGTCCCAGGTGTCCACCTGTGATGATCGATGCTGAGACCGCCGCAGTGTGTAGGGTGTAGACTGCTGAGCGGATGGTGCAGCTCCAGTAGACTCTCCAGGTGGCTGCTGTGAAGCCATCGAACGACCCCGCAGTAACTCCGTGATCTCCTGCAACACGTTGAACTGCCTCTGCTACTGCTGGCGCATCTCGTCCTACGACCGACGAAGCTCATCGATCATGCGAGATTGCGACCGCGGGCTCACAACGCCCGAAGAGGAGGAAGAGGGATTAGCGGGTCCTTTGTCCTTGTCACGGACCGGCGCCATCGCGGTGCTCAGGATGGGGCCGAGAGTCGAAAATGCTCCAAACAAGAAAATGACAGCGTNGTTGCACTTCAGTCTTTGCTGGTGGCGACAGAGCACGAAACTGAGCGTGATTAGTAGTTCTGGAGAGCTTGAGAGAAGAGCTTTCCAACGCACCCTCAAACGCTGAAAACGGCGTTCGTTTGAAGCCAGGGCAAGCTCGTGCCGACGGGGAGGTGGTGGCTGACGCGATTTTCGTCTGCGGCTCTTCCACGTCCGTGCGGCTTCTAGGAAGTTGCACGGACAGGGGCAGCGGTGGCGCACGCTGCTGTTGTTGCTGCTGCTGCTGCTGCCGTCAAGCTTGACGGCAACGGCCTCAAGCCACTTTGGCGGCTACTGTTGCTCATGTTTCTGATGCCGCCGCCGATGTTGCTGCTGCTGCTGCTGCTGCTGCTGCTGCTGTGGTCAAAACTGCCAGCACTGTTGCTGCGCTGCTGGACAGCTGCTATGGCGCTGCTGCGCTGGCATGCTGCTACACTGCTGCACCTCTCCTGCACGACTCCTCTGTCACGCAGGTGTTGCGGCCTACGCCTTGCAATGGCGCAGGTTGGTGGGTCCTCCCAGAACTGTCGCTGCTGCTGTGTGTTATTGCCGCTACTGATGCTCGCTGCTACTGCGATTGCTGCATCTCTGCTGTGCAACACAACAAGCTCTTTCTTGTTGCTCTGATACCATAAGAAGATGCATAGAAGCTTCCTAGCCACACTCCCGTTGACCAGGCATCAGTGCCTAATCAGACGGTGATGACAGTCACAAGTCGTGCACGTAACGGCAAGGGTTTGGCTAGGGGACACAAGGCAAAGTGTCTGAATGCTTCATAAGCATTTGCAGAGAGAGATAACAAATGACAGGTCCATGGCAAAAACACCTGTCACGGCGCACAGTGGGTGTCGCACGCGGTGGTTCAAGAGCTGTCCTAACACCGGCCCAAAACCACTGTTTTGGCCGTAACTCTGCGCACACATGTCAGAATGCTGCGCCGTCTGAACCTAGACATGTAGAATCTCAAGCCAAATGCTACGACTGGTCACACGCACAAGTCCGGTATCAATCTGTGGAAGGACAATGCAAAACATGCAAATCGGCTTCAAGAGCCTGTCCACCAAGAAAACTCTAGCTTATGCAGAAAAACTGCAGAGTACCCCAGCAAGCACCCGAGACGTCATGGCAGCCGCCTGGTGGCTGCTGGCGGGTGAATCCACCAACCTTCAGTGCTCCGGCGCCAGCCGGGTCCGCATCAGGGATCTGCACGAGCATGGACACGGCCGATTGGTCACAGTAAGCTGTACAAACGGACGGAAACAGCTTACATCACAACACCAATCAGAAAATAGTGGTGCACCTGTTTTCTGGTAGGCAAGGCTTTCTCGGTGAGCCCTGCCAGACGCCTGACAGCCCAAAATCCGGGCGTCGTCCGTTTTGCCTGAAAACTGGACCATACCATAACACCGACGCTACGAATGCAGTCGTGCGGTCAAAAACAGCTAGAAGAGGAGTAGCAAGGAGTTATGGCTACCCGAACCCAGGCAGTGCCTACGATGGTCTATGATGCCAAACAGGGCTAGGCAACATGCAACAAGGACCCTAGGGAGAGCATGACGACGCAGACGCGATGGGACGCGCTGGGCGCATGCACACAGCAACTGCGGTGACAATGACCGGCGGCAGTACGACTGCCGAGGAGGCCTGCCGATGGAGTTGAGCACGTCGCCGAAGAGAGGAGGCTCCAGCGAACTGCGAGTAGACCTCAGCGTGCGTCGGCTCCACCGGACCACTCCATCAGCGTTGAGTCTCGCCGTCATTCATCTGCACGCCGATGCACACAAGCAGGGAGGACACAATAGAGCACAATGAGAGATGCGCAAAAACCAACACTCCCCCATGACTTACAAGCGTAGTGTACATGGGCGGGCGGAGACACGGTCAACATCCAGACTCCCCCAGGGCACAGAGAGACGCACGCAGAGACAAAGAGGGCAACTCACGGGCATACACCGACTCATAGCCTCATTGAACGAGTCCCGCTTCAGTGCCTTGGTCAGGAAGTCAGCCTGCTGCTGTGTTGTCTCAACCCACACGATGCTGATGCTTCCGTCATGCAACAACGAACGCACATAGTGATACTCAACATTGATGTGCTTTCTGCGCGTGTGATGCACATCGTCATTGTCGGCGATGGCCATGGCACTCTCATTGTCACAATGCAAGGTGATGGATGCGATAGACTGATGCAACTCAGACAACAGACGACGCAACCACACACTCTCACACTCTCTTGAGCCAAGGGCCACGTACTCAGCCTCAGCAGTGCTGCGTGCAATGCACCCCTACTTGCCACTGCGCCAGGACACAGCTGTGCCGCCGATCAGAAAGATCCAGCCGGTGCGACTCTTACCGTCTGGACTGCTGGCCCAGTCACTGTCGGTGTAGCCCACTGCGATGACGGACGACTGGCGGCGGAACATGAGACCTCGCCGAGGGGTCGAGACGACATAGCGCAACACTCAAATCTCGGCCTTGAAGTGGAGGTGACGTGGCTCCTGAGAGAACTGGGCCAGGAGGTTGACGGCGAACGCGATGTCTGGACGCATCGTCGTCGCCAGTAACATTTGTGACCCGATGACCCGCAGATACGTGGTCACATCAACTGGCTCCCCCACAACAGCTGGATCACTACTCTTCAGCTTCACTTGGCCATTGGGTGACATGGGTGAAGATGCACTAGGTACAAGGGGCACGTCCTCGGCAAAGCGAGTGGACAGGGTCTGCACATAGGGAGCCTAGTGGACGTGCAAGATGCCCTTGGAGTGATCATGCTCAAGCTCCATGCCCAGGAAGACTCGGGCAGACCCGGGATCCTTCATCTCGTAGGCGGCATGAAGCAGGTCCTTGACACGCTTGATGGGAGTCGTGTCTGGCGACGCAATGAGGAGATCGTCGACGTAGACCAGAACAGCAGTGAAGGTCTGACCTCGTGGGCTGACGAATAGTGCGAGGTCAGCAGTGCTACGCTGGAGGCCGCCACGGAGAAGCGTGCTGCTGATCTCCTGGTTCCAGCACCGAGGCGACTGCTTCAGGCCATAGAGGGCCTTTCACAAACGCCAAGCTCTCCCATTGCCGCCGTCAAAGCCTGGGGGCTGCACCATGTAGAGCTCCTCACCCTCCAGTGAGCCATGGAGGAATGTGTTGCTCACGTCCATTTGATGCAACTCCCACCCATTCTGGGCAACCAGGCTGAAGAGCGCCCGGCTAGTGGAGAACCAACCGGCTGGGTCAAAGATCTGGTCGTAATCGATCCCAGGGACTTGAGCAAACCCGTGGGCTGTGAGGCGGGCCTTATACTTGTCCAAGGACCCGTCAAGCTTCCACTTGCGCCGAAAGACCCACTTGGTACCAATGGCCTTCCGACCTGGAGGGAGGTTGACGAAGTCATATACGTGGTGCTGTCGAATAGCAGCGAGCTCCTCGGCATAGGCAGCATCCCAATGTGCGGCCTCAGGAGAGGCTTGAGCCTCACGTAGGGTGGCTGGGTCCTCCGGGCGTGCTGTGGACCAGACTGAGAGGGCGTGTGCATCACGAGTTCCAGGTGGGATGCGAGCGAGTGTAGCCACAACAGCATGCTGATGCTCGTGATGAAGCATGGCGTAGCCCAATGCAGAGCCGGGGTGAAGGTCTGCGATGATGGCCGAAGTGGTCAGGCCGAGAGCCTTCGTGCCAGGGTCCTCATGCACGACCGTGGGAGTGGAGGAGGCACGTGGAGCCACAGGGGGTCGAGGCGCCTAGGGACGCGGTGCGACGGTTTGCGCGCTCACTGTCAGCCGAGGTCGGAGGCTACCGCCTGGGCCACATGTGTAGCGCGGTTGGGTAGGAGATAACACTGAGTTCGATGGGCCAACGGAGGCAGACGAGGCTACTAGCCTGGGGAAGCCAGTGGACGCGACTGGGCCTGCCGGCCCGGAGGGGCTAGCGGATGCGACTGGGGCAGCTGGTCCGGAGGGGCCAGCGGACGCCACTGGGGCTGCCGGCCGAAGGGGCGAGCGGACGTGACTGGGGCTGCCGGCCTGGAGGGGCCAGCGGACGCGACTGGGGTAGCTGGTCCGGAGGGGCCAGCAGATGCGACAGGAGCTGCAGGCCCAGAGGGGCAGGTGGACGCGACCAGGGGTGTCGGCCCGGAGGAGCCATCGGAATTGACTGGGGCTGCCGGCCCGGAGGAGCCAGCGGACGCGACTGGGGCAGCTGGTCCGGAGGGGCTAGCGGACACGACGGGGGCAGCAGGCTTGGAGGGGCCAGTGGACGCGGCTGGGACTGCTGGCCCGGGGGGGCCAGAGGACGCAACATGGGCTGCCGGCTCAGAGGGACGGAGTGATGTGTCACCCCAAAGCAACAGGGTGGAGGACAAACTCACCACTCCCCCATGGGACGGGAGGGACACGGACAAGCTAGAGCGGATGAGGTCACGGGGAAACAGGTCCTCGAAGAAGAGGGCATCGCGGGACTTGACGATACGGTGTCGGGATGGGTCCCAGAATCGCCAGGCTCTCGAATGACAAGATACACCGAGGAAGGTGTAGGGGCGTCCGCGGGGGGTGAGCTTGCCGCCCTATTATGGGGCAGGCAGCCACACAACGGCCACGCAGCCCCAGACGCGAGCCGGGCAGAGGTCAGCGCGCCGACCGCACCAGTGCTGGTATGGTCTGGACTGGCGAGGAAGGGGACCATGGGGAATCCGGTTCCAGACCCAGGTCATGTAGACCATGGCTTCAAAATAGAAGCCATCGGAGAGACCGGATTCGACCTGCATGGTGCGGACAGCGTTGGCCATGGTACGGTTCCACCGTTCGGAGACGCCGTTCTGGGCGGGTGTGTAGGGCGCAGACGTCTCATGGTGGATCCTGCGGGAGGCAAGAAAGGTCGTGTTGGCCTGAGGGTGAGTGTGCACCCTGGAGGGTCCCTAGCAGTGGCTGGTTCACACCACTAACTGTTTTTGGAGAGACTGAAACTATGGAGGCAACTGGTTCCAAGGATGGCAAAATCTGGTCAGAGATTGAGGCAATAGTTTTGGCCTCAATTGGATGGAAATTAACTCTTTATCAAGGCTCACAAGCAGTGGCATTTTATAGCCACTGATCTAAGCTTTCCAGAACACCAAAGCATGCCAGATTTAGAGCTTCCTAGCAGATTCTATGGCTTCTAGAGTGCTCCTTGGTAGGCTGTCCTTTTTCCCACCTAGGAAGGCATCCCTTCCCTCCTCTAGAAGCTTCTGCCCCTTCCTAGATTCCTCAGCTTGCTTCTAGTAGGAGGGAAGGTGTCCAGAAGACCAAGACACCTCTAGATGCCTTGTAGGACAAGTCACCCCTTCTAGAAGGTGTGCCACCTTCCTGGACCCTCACCT
>SZWC01000596.1:261380-275548 GCA_023375785.1 Penium margaritaceum | reverse complement strand
TTTTCCCACCTAGGAAGGCATCCCTTCCCTCCTCTAGAAGCTTCTGCCCCTTCCTAGATTCCTCAGCTTGCTTCTAGTAGGAGGGAAGGTGTCCAGAAGACCAAGACACCTCTAGATGCCTTGTAGGACAAGTCACCCCTTCTAGAAGGTGTGCCACCTTCCTGGACCCTCACCTAGCCTTCTAGAATCTTAAAGAGGAACTCTAGAGGTTGAGCTAGCTTCCTGACATCTATTTTCCACCTCCCTTGAGGCAGGGCAGAATTTCATCTTGTGGGACTTGAACCCGGGCCCCTGCCTCTAGAGGTGGACACCTTTAACCACTAAGCCACTAAGGCTTGTCTTTTTGGTGTTCCTTTTTGGAGTCACTCCTGCCATGGTGAGGAGCATCATTCCAACAGGTCGTGGCCTCACCCATGTATTCTCCACCACGATCGGAGCGAAAGCGGCAAAGAGAGCAGCCACACTCGCGCTCCGTGAGGACAAGCTAGTCCTGAATGACTCGCGCAACATCGCTTTTCTGCCGGAGGCAGAAGACCCAGCGGTAGCGAGAGTAGTCGTCCGTAAGGGTGAGGACATAGCGGCCATGCTCACTGACGGACTCGGTGGGGAGAGAACCCATGACGTCCAAGTGGACAAGGTCGAGAGGGGCGGACGCAGGGGAGGAAGACAAGGGGTACGTGGACCAGTGCATCTTCCCCTGAGCGTTGTCAATGCACTCAGTGGGGCCCGGGAGAGGGAATGTCTCCGGGTCAAGGCCCTTGGCCGGCTGGGTGCGGAGCATGCTGTCTACGGCGGCAGAGTGGATGTGGCAAAGGCGGCGGTGCAGGAGGCGGGTGTGCTGAGGAGAAAGTGTACTGGTGACGAACACATGGCCTATGGCGGCCGACGGGGAGGAGACGAGAGGAGAAGAGGAGAAGCGAGGAACATGCCACAGGTTACCACGGGCGGTGGCGTGCAATACGACAAAACCAGACGGACACTACGACACAGTGTCGACACCACATGAGTGTGCAACGTCCATGCCCATGCGATCAAGGACAGTCACGGAGAGGAGGCTGAGTTTGAGACCAAGGACGAAGAGGACATCGGTCAGAAAGACATCACCGGCAGGATCACGGAAACAAACGACCCTGACACCACGGACAAGCAACACTTGTCCGGAACCCGTGTGGATACCAGAGACATCGCCTACAGGACCGAGCATACTAAAGGCCTCACGGGAGGCCGTCATGCAATACGTGGCCTCGGAGTCGATGATCCAGGTGTCAGCTGGGTCCTGGACAGGGGTTGCCACATCGCTAACGGTCACATGGCAGCAAGCTAGGGATGCGGACGCTGTGGAAGGAGGCGCGAAACGAGACTACCAATTGTCAAGCCACGTAATGTCATCAAGGAGGGGGGTGGAGGAGACCACGGGAGACGGCGAGAAAGACAAAGAAATGGGACACGACCGCAGCTCAGTCTTGGTCATGCAGGGCTGGATAGGAGGGCAGGAGGTGACGCAACTCGCACTTCCCTAGGGAGGAGGGCGAGGCAGGCCAAGCTGGAGCGCGATGAACTACTCTAGCTGACGCTCACGGGAGGAGGGCCCGGGAGTGTAGACGGAGTCCGGAATGACGACGCCGGAGTCCGGGTAGTAGGAGGACTGAGCCGGTGAAGGAAGCGGAGGCGCCGACGGCTATGGGAAGTACTGCTGCGGGTAGTACTACTGCGACGCAGGTGTCTACTGGTCAGGTGGAGCTGTCGGAGTGGTAGAGTTGCTGGACGAGGTAGGCGTGTCAGAGCCAGTAGCAGCAACGGCGGCAGAAGCGAGACGGTGCTCCCGCTAGCGACGCATGGTGGCGATGATGCGCGCCTTGTCCATCGAGAGAGGGCACGTGTACCACCCGTGTCAGGGTTGGCCACAGTTGTGGCAGACCGAGCCACCATCGCTACACCCAGTCGGCGATTGTTGTCGCTACTGTTGTGGTGGACCCCTGCCTTTCTTGTTTCAGCTTTTCTTCTTCTTCCCTGAAGGTGAAAATGAGGTAGCTGTGGTGGAGGAGGCGACGGCCACGGAGGTACCAGCGGGGGAGGCGACGGCTGGTGATGCAAGAGCCTCCGTGCGATGGAGCTCGGACTCTTGGCGAGCTTCCTCAATGCGAAGGAAGAGCTCGTATGCCCACGGCATAAGGGTACCCTCGGCCGCCATGGTGGAGAGGACGTCCTTGGGGTAGTGCACGTAGACGTCCGCGTACGCGCTGGTGGCGCCGCGCTTGATGGTAAGGAGCGCGGACAGGGGAGGTGGAGCAGATCTGTTGAGACGACGAAGGATGTCCTCCGCCCGCTGCCAGTAGGCCGTGACTGTCTCGGTCTCCCCCATGTGCAGGGAGTTAAACTCCTGGAGCAGACGGCTGATCTCAGTGTCGCTGGACAGGCGGTGGGGCCTGGTAAGGACGTACAATGCGGCTGTAGGGTTTGGGATGTCGCCAGAGGTGAAGTCGCCGAGGAAAGGCTCTAGGGCTAGGCGGGAAGCTGGAGGGGCGACTGGGACGAGGGCACGGACGGCGTGACCAGCGTCATACAGCTGGTCGGCCTGGGTGGAGTCGTAAGGGAGGGTGTAGTATGCCCACAGGCCCTCACCTTGCGCCCAGATCCGGAAGCTGAGCTCCCAGCTCCGGAACTGCTCGCCGTCCTGAAGCGGCGGCGGCGGTGTCTCAAAGTCCTTCTGCCTACGGCCGGCGCCTAGAGTGGGGCCAAGGACGGAGGACACTGTCTGCCGCTGGCGCTGAGTCTGCTGTTGTGCCAGGTAGTATGTGGCAGCAGACATAGCTAGGCTGGCGTGCCCTGGAGGGACGAATGGCGGCAGCGCACTTGTTTCAGTCTGGGAGGCTATAGGCTGCAGCGCTGCCAGCTGCTGTGTCAAGGCAGCGAGCTGTTGCTGAAGAGCGACGAGGGGATGAGGGTTGCCGCCAACGACACCAGTGGGCTGGCGCTGCTACTGCTACTGCTGCTGTTACTGCTGCTACTGCTGCTGTCACTGCTGCTGCTGCAGCTGTTGTTGCTTTTGCTATAGCTGCTGTTTCTGCTATAACTGTTGCTTCTACTACAGCTACTACTACTTCTACTATAGCTACCGTTGCTGCTACTCCTGCTACTGCTGCTGCTACTGCGACGGTGGCGGCTGCTGCTATTGCTACTGCTGCTGTTGCGACGGTGGCAGCGGCGGCTACTATTTCTGCTGCCGGTGATGTTGCTATTGCAGTCATTGCAGAAAAGGAGGGGTAGGGGTCCCCCTAACAGAGGAGGACCCCTCCTCGCCTGGGCTACCAGCCATGGTTTGATGTCCCTTGTCTTTCCTTTTCTTTTCCTTTTTTTTCCTGTGTCTCTGTGTTGCTGATGTCAACAGTGGCTTGGGGCGGTGGGGATTCTACCCACCCCTTTGGTCTTCCCCCTTTCCTTTCTTCCCTCCCTTTTTTGTTGATGACGTCAGTAGTGATGTCAGCAGAGGGGTGTTGACGTCAGCAATGGCCGTTGTTGGGGCCGCTGCTACTGCTACTGCTGCTCCTACTGTTGCTGGTGTTTGTTGCTACTGCTGCTGCTCCTGTTGCAGCTGCTGCTGCTATTGTTGCTGCTGTAGTTGCAGCTACAGCTGCTATTGTTGCGAGCTGCAACAGCTGCTGTGGCTACTGCAGCTCGCTGCTACTGTTGTGTGCTGCTACAGCTGTTGCGTGCTACAGCTGCTGCTTGCTACTGCTGTAGGCTGCTGTAGCGAGCTACGGGGGTGGGGGTTTTTCTTGTTTAGTTTTTTTTTCTCGTTTTTTCCTGTCACAACGGGCAGCAGCCTGTTGTTTGCTGCGAGCAGCGAGCTGCTGCTCGCTTGGCAGTAGCGAGTTGCTGCTCATTGGCAGCAGTGGGTTGCTGTTCGCTGCTCGCTCGCTGCGAGCAGCGAGCGAGCAACGAGCGAGCAGCACCCACGGCTGGGAGCTGCCATCCGCTGCTTGCTGCTGCTGGTGCTGCAACTGGCTGCTGTTGCAGCTTGCTACAGAAGCTGTTGAAGCTCGCTACTGCTACTGCAGGCTGCTGCAGCTGCTGCATACTGTGGCTGCTGCTTGCTGCCGCTACGGGCTGCCGCTACGGGCTGCTGCTGCGGGCTACTGCTGCTGCTACTACTGCGAGCTGCTGCTGCTGCGGGTTACTACAAGCTGCTGCTTTTGCCTGCTACTGTTGCTGCACGCAGCTGCTGTTGGCTGCTGTTGCGGCTGCTCGCTCCTGTTGCCTGCGGCTACTCACTACCGTTGCCTGCGGCTGCCGCTGGTGCCAGTCACTGCACCTGGGTGACGTTGCAGCTTGCGTCGTCGCCCGCAGATGTCAGACTCCGCCTGTTGCTCACCTCGTCGCGTCAAGAGTGGGGGTCAGTGCTGCAAGAAAAAAAATTTGCAGCATTTCCCCTGGCCCAGTGGCCGTGGGAAAAATCTGACGCCGCCACCAGGCGGGTTAATGCTGCCGGATAAAATCCGGTAGCATTTCCCCTGCACTGGCGCGTATGGGGGTCCGCCTACATTGTCTGGCACCTGTTCGCCAGTCTTCTGCTGCTGCTCCTACGCTCTGGCTTTGATACCAAGCTGGAAAACCTAGGGAGCAGGTTGGGGCAGTAGCGTTGTTGATGCAGCGTGCGGGCTTCCACGCTCGTTGCTTAAGTCAGCTGCCCCTTCAGTCTGCTGCTCTAGAGTCCATGTCTGGAAGCTCTAGGTTTGTTACTCAGAAACGCGCGCGCCAGTGTCAGCACCAGAAAGCAGCTGAAAACTGAAAGCAACTAGTTTTGAATGAAGAATGAGCAACAATGGGAGACACCTCCAAGTTCTAGGCCCCCCCACTAGTGTAAAAGTTGTTACTCAGCTAACCAGCCAATCAGAAAACAGCGTTACACCTGTTTTCTCGCAGGCAGGGTTTTCTCGGTGAGCCCTGCCAGACGCCCGACAGCCCAAAACCCGGGCGTCCTCCATTTTGCCTGAAAACTGGACCATACCATAACACCAACGCTACGAACGCAGTCGTGTGGTCAGAAACAGCTAGAAAAACAGTAGCAAGGAGTTATGGCTGCCCGAACCCAGGTAGTGCCTACGATGGTCCATGATGCCGAACAGGGCCATGCAACATGCAACAAGGACCCTAGGCAGAGCATGACGACGCAGACGCGATGGGACGTGCTAGGCGCATGCAAAGAGAAATTGCGGTGATAGTGACCACCGGCAGCACGACCGCCGAGGAGGCCTGCTGATGGTGTTGAGCACGTCGCCGGAGAGAGGAGGCTCCAGCGAACTGCGAGTAGACCTCAGCGTGCGTCGGCTCCACCGGACGACACTCCATCAGCTTTGAGTCTTGTCATCAGTCATCTGCACATTGACTCTACGGTGACACACTAGCATCACGGGCTAGCCAAGCTAGACAAGTTTAGGCCTCCCGAGATGTCGGAACACGTAACCGGGCATCCGGGTCTCAGCTACATGCAAGCTACACATGTCTGACAAAAGGTCTCAATCAAAGGACTCCATCAATGGTGCTGGGTCTCCTGCACTAACAGTAAAAACCACCGTGTACCCGGGTCTCAACCACAGAGAGAGTGCACAACCTGTCACAGGCAATATGCTTTCAATCTCTATGGGGTCTCCCGGAGCACTGGCACAAACCACCAAGTGTCTCGACCACCGAGAAAAATCCATCAAACATGCATGGATAATCTAGGCGGTCAGAATGCACCACATGTGTCATAGAAGGAGTAATCTAGTCACTGGAGAACCATCAGCTCAAACTAGGAGGCTCTCCCTAAACAAGGCTACATGATAGCTCAAAGCCCATACACCATCATTCCCCCTGGGCTCCAAGAGCTGTCGTTTAGGTACCAGCTGAGAAGATACAAATGCTCCCCCGCGATGAGAGAGTGTTGAGAACATGAACGCCAACACCAATGTGCTAGGATGGATGTGCCCCCCTTGCATGAAGAAGGCTATGAACCTATCTCCTGGAGATAACACTGCATCTCCTCCTAGCTCAAATGATCGTGGGAAGAACAATCCAACAATGGACACACCTGATAGCAGCTGGAGATGTGAATACATCATCAGAGAGATGAGGATGAGGCTACAAGGGCTACCATGTACACAACTCGCTCACGCACTCTCTAACGCCCGTCACTCACCACATGGAAGCTGCCTAAGATCCCAACTATCAGAATCCTAGGTGTCACTCTCATCATACTCAGAGGGTGCAAGAGTGGAGAAGACGCTACCGAATGCTCCATGGCCGAGAGAGAAGAGAGAGGCTGATCCCCCCACATGTGGGGAGTACCAGAGGTCCCAACCAGCAGACTCCAAAGCAGTACAGGTGGAGAGGATGGTGTTGGAAGATCCTGGAGTGGAGGCTGGAGACGGTACTGGATTGGTGTTTGTGAAACTCACTCCTGCAGTCGGTACAGCAACTGTACACGCCAATGTGCGTAGATGCTCCAGTGCTACAACCAACTCACCCTGGAGAAGAGAGGCGCGCTCACGCATCTCGGCATGATCCTCCTGAGTCACTATGCGAAGCACAAACTCAACATCCTCGAGCACTGCCATCACCTCACTACACGTGGTGGACAAGGAGTCAACCACTCTACGGAGTACCACCACCTCCATCTATGCTGCTCGAAACTGAGTGGTTGGAGGTGCTGTGCCTCCTGAAGCAAAATGTCTTGAGGTGTCCAAGGATTGAGACAAAGGGTCATCTGAAGGACGTGGATGCTGGACAACCTGTGAGGTAGGAGGCATGCAAGGCTCAGAGGTGGAGAGAGATGGTCCAGGTGTAAAGGAGAAGGACGTGGGTGAGCTGAAGGATGTCGCGAGGATGTCTGATATGTCGTCACTGCTCACTACATCAGGATCCCCATCCGGTGAGGTGTTGTTTGAGGGTGCTACGGAACTAGACTCGGAACCATCTGGGTTGTGTCCACTACAACCCTCAGCAAGTATCTCAGCTAACGTATCATGTAGTGCACGCAACCACCCCTCTGCATCCCTCAACTCAAACTCTCTAGACATGTGGATGTAATCGCTCCTCCCCATGTCCCCAATGAAGATGTAACCTGGAGCATCCTCTAGTGGAGGGATATCATCAGACAATATCGCTCGAACGGTAGCGACGTACGTCTCCTACGCACTGATCAGGGAACGAATCTCATCCTCCTCAACTCGGCATCTCAGATAGGAATGACCAGGTGATGCTGACCTGGTGAAGGGAACTAACTCTACAGTCACTACCATAGGTGGGCAAGACTCCGACGCCCCCCCCCAGGATGTCTCTATCAGCTACTGCACGATCATTGACCAATGAGGGACAAACCAACACGACTGATGCGGTCAATGCAGTTGATGCTGACAGTGGAGATGATGCTGCCGATACAGCTGATGCTATAGATGCTACCTGTGTTGCTGATGCTGCAGATGCTGCCGATGAAGCTGGTGGTGATGATGCAGTTGCCGTTGATGATGCAGCTCGTGCTGCTAATGAAGCTGGTGCTCCTGATGTAGCAGATGGAACTGATGCTAGAGGTGTTGGAGATGATGTCGATACAATAGATGTAGGTGATGCCCCAACAGGTGATGCTGTAGAGGATGTAGGTGTTCTTGTTGAGGGAGAAGATGGAGCTAATGCAGCATCTGGAGCAGATGATGATCTTGAAGGTGCCAGAACCGTCCATGCAGAGGATCCAGATGAAGACGTCGACACCAGTAATGAAGCTGGTGCACCTAGTGGAGACGATGTGGTCAGTGGAACTAACATGGCTAGCAGGGCTGGTGTAGAAGATGAACGCGTTACAACAGCACCAGATACAACTGGTGCTGTTAGTACTGAGGATGTAACAGATGACCTCTGTGCTAGCAATGCATTGGATGTAGTAGATGGGGTAGCTAATACAGGAGGTGCAGCTTTCAGAGTCGATGCAACTGGTACTGGAAGCAAAGCAGGTGTTGCAAGAGAGGCTAATGCCGATGAATCTGTGGATGCAGTAGATGACACCGATGCTACAACTGCTGGTGAAGAAGCAGATGGAGCAGGTGGTGATGCTAGTGCAGCAATCACAGCCAATGCAACTGGTCTTGTAAGAAAAGCAGGTGCTGTAGGAGAGGCTGATGAATCTGTGGATGCAGCAGATGATGCCGAGGCTACGGCTGCTGGTGAAGAAGTAGATGGAGCAAGTGGTGCTGCTGGTGTAGAGAGGACTGATGCTGCTAATCTTGCTAAAGATGTAGACGCTATAGGGGATGCTACTGCTGGCGGTGCAACATGTGGGGTAGCTGGTGGAGCAAGTGCAGCTATACCAGTGGATGAAGCTGGTACTATAGAGGGTACGAAAAGCATGGGTGTAGACTGTCTGGATGTGTCTGATGCTGCTACTGCTCCTAAGGTTGTAGAAGTTGCAGAGGACACTACTGTTGGTGATGCAACAGGTGGGGCACCTGGTGTAGCAGGTGTAGCTATAAACGTTGATGGGCCACGTGTGTAACGCGACCGGGCAGGAGAAGGCATTGAGTCCGACGGGCCAACGGAGGCAGACGGGGCGCCTGGCTCGTAGGAGCCAGCGGAGGCGACTGGGGCTGCTGGCCCGGAGGGGCCAGCGGACACGACCGGGGCTGCTGGTCCGGAGGGACCAACGGAGGCGACTGGGGCTCCTAGCCCGGAGGGGCCAGCGGATACGACCGGGGCTGCTAGTCCAGAGGGACCAGCGGAGGCAACTGGGACTGCGGGCCCGGAGGGGCCAGTGGACGCGGCCGGGGCTGCTGGTCCGGAGGGACCAGCGGAGGCAACAGGGGCTGCGGGCCCGGAGGGGCCAGTGGATGCGACTGGCGCTGGCTCAGAGGGGATAGCGAACACAACCGGGGCTGCTGGTCCGGAGGGACCAGCGGAGGGAACTGGGGCTGCAGGCCCGGAGGGGCCAGTGGATGCGACTGGCGCTGGCTCAGAGGGGCCAGCGGACACAACCGGGGCTGCTGGTCCGGAGGGACCAGCGGAGGCAACTGGGGCTGCTCGCCTGGAGGGGCCAACGGACACGACCGGGGCTGCTGGTCCCTCCGGACCAGCGGAGGCAACTGGGGTTTCGGACTCAGAGGACGCGATAAGGGCTACCGGCTCAGAGGGACGGAGTGCTGTGTCTCCCAAAAGCGACGGGTGGGAGGACGGACTCACCACTCCTCCACGCGACGGGAGGGACACGGACGAACCGGAGCGGATGAGGTCGCGGGGAAACAGGTCCTCGAAGAAGAGGGCATTGTCAGACTCAACGATGCAGTGCCGGGACGGGTCCCAGAAGCGCCAGGCCTTGGACGAACAAGACACACCGAGGAAGGTGCAAGGGCAGCCGCGTGGGGCAAGCTTGCCGCCCTACTGTGGGGCAGGCAGCCACACAATGGCTACGTAGCCCCAGACGCGAGCCGGGCGGAGGTCAGCGCGCCGACCGCACCAGTACTGGTAGGGTGTGGACTGACAAGGAAGAGGACCGTGGGGAATCCGGTTCCAGACCCAGGTCATGTAGGCCATGGCTTCAAAATAGAAGCCATCGGACAGACCGGACTCGATGCGCATGGTGCAGACGGCGTCGGCCATGGTGCGGTTCCAGCGCTCGGAGACGCCGTTCTGGGCGGGTGTGTAGGGCGCAAACGTTTCATGGTGGATGCCGCGGGAGGCGAGAAAGGCCGTGGCCTTGCCCATGTACTCGCCGCCGCGATCGGAGCAAAAGCGGCGAAGAGGGCGGCCACACTCGCGTTCTGCAACGACAAGCCAGTCCTGAAGGGCCCGAGCAACATCACTCTTCTACCAGAGGCAAAAGACCCAGCGGTAGTGGGAATAGTCGTCCGTGAGGGTGATGACATAGCGGCCATGTTCCCCGACGGACGCAGTGGGGAGAGGGCCCATGACGTCCGAGTGGACCAGGTCGAGAGGGGCGGACGTACGGGAGGAAGACAAGGGATACGTGGATCGATGCATCTACCCCTGAGCGTAGTCAATGCACTCAGTGGGGTACGGGAGAGGGAAAGTCTATGGTTCAAGGCCCTTGGCCGGCTGGGTGCGGAGCATGCTGTCTATGGCGGCGGAGTGGACGTGGCAAAGGCAGCGGTGCAAGAGGCGGGTGTACTGAGGAGAAAGCGTACTGGTAACAAACACATGGCCTATGGCGGCCGACGAGGCAGAGACGGGGGCGGAAGAGGAGAGGCGAGGGACATGCCACAGGTTGCCAAGGGCTGTGGCATGTAGTATGACAAGACCAGACGGACGCAACGACATAGTGCCAACACCACGCGAGTGCACAACGTCCATGCTCATGCGGTCAAGGGAAGTCAAGGAAAGGAGGCTGAGCTTGAGACCAGGGACGAAGAGGACATCGGTCAGAAAGACGTCACCGGCAAGACCACAGAAACGAACGACGCCAACGCCACGGACCGGTAACACTTGTCCGGAGCCCGTCCGGACACCGAAGACATCGGCGACAGGACCAAGCATACTGAAGGCCTCGCGAGAGGCCGTCATGTGATGCGTGGCCCCAGAGTCGATGATCCAGGTCTCAGCAAGGTCCTTGACAGGAGTCGCCAGATTGCTGACGGTCACATGACAGCAAGCAAGGGACGCGGACGCGATGGAAGGGGGCGCAAAACGAGATTGCCAATCGTCAAGCCATGCAATGTTATCAAGGAGTGGGGTGGAGGAGTCCACGGGAGACGACAAGATAGACAAATAGACAGGACAGGACCGCAGCTCAGACTCAGTCATGCAGGGCTGGGCAGGAGGGCAGGAAGTGACGCAACTCACACTTCCCTGGGGAGGAGGGCGAGGTAGGCTAAGTTGGAGCGTAATGTACTACTCCAGCTGACGCTCACGGGAGGATGGCCCGGGAGTGTAGGCAGAGTGCAGAGTCACAGCGCCGGAGCCCAGGTGGTAGGAGGAGTGGGCCGGCGAAGGAAGCGGAAGCGCCGACGGATGTGAGTAGTACTGCTGCTGCGGGAGTGTCTGCAGGACATGCGAAGCTGTCGGAGTGGCCGAGCTGCTAGACGATGTCGGAATGTCAGGGCCAGTAGTAGCGACGGCAGCAGAGGCGAGACGGCGCTCCCGCTGGCGTCGTAGGGTGGCGATGACGCGGGCCTCGTCCGTCGGCAGAGGGCATGTGTGCCACCCGTGTCCAAGCCAACCTCAGTTGTGGCAGACCGAGCCACCACCGCTGGACCCGGTGGACGACTACTGCTGCTGCTGTTACGTCGGACCCTTGCCTTTTTTGTTCTTGCACTTCTTCTTCGTTCCTGACAATGATGAGGGAGCTGTTGCTGTTGGCCTGAGGGTCAGTGTGCACCCTGGAGGGTCCCTAGCAGTGGCTGGTTCACACCACCGACTCTTTTTGGAGAGACTGAAACTGTGGAGGCAACTGGTTCCAAGGATGGCAAAATCTGGTCAGAGAGTGAGGCAATAGTTTTGGCCTCAATTGGATGGGAAATAACACTTGATCAAGGCTCACAAGAAGTGGCATTTTATAGCCACTGATCTAAGCTTTCCAGAACACCAAAGCATGCCAGATTTGGAGCTTCCTAGCAGATTCTATGGCTTCTAGAGTGCTCCTTGGTAGGCTGTCCTTTTCCCACCTAGGAAGGCATCCCTTCCCTCCTCTAGAAGCTTCTGCCCCTTCCTAGATTCCTCAGCTTGCTTCTAGTAGGAGGGAAGGTGTCCAGAAGACCAAGACACCTCTAGATGCCTTGTAGGACAAGTCACCCCTTCTAGAAGGTGTGCCACCTTCCTAGACCCTCACCTGGCCTTCTAGAATCTTAAAGAGGAACTCTAGAGGTTGAGCTAGCTTCCTGGCATCTATTTTCCACCTCCCTTGAGGCAGGGCAGAATTTCATCTTGTGGGACTTGAACCCGGGCCCCTGCCTCTAGAGGTGGACACCATTAACCACTAAGCCACTAAGGCTTGTCTTTTTGGTGTTCCTTTTTGGAGTCACTCCTGCCATGGTGAGGAGCATCANCTTTGTCATGGCATCAGCAAGCATGTGCTTTGTGCCGCAATGCACAAGCACCACATCACCCTTTGCAACAAGGTCTCGTGCAAAGTGATGCCGGATCTCTATGTGCTTGGTCCTCCGGTGTAGCACAGGGTTCTTGGTCAGGTTGATGGCACTCATGTTGTCAACATTGAGTGCCGTTGGCTTCTTTTGCGGCACCCCAATCTCCTTGAGCAATCGCTGCAGCCATAGTCCCTCCTTTGCGGCTTCCGCGAGTGCAATATACTCCGCCTCAGTGCTGGATAGAGCCACACTATCTTGCTTCCGGCTTGCCCAAGACACCGCTGCACCACCAAGCATAAAAACATAGCCTGATGTTGACTTGCGGTCATCAACGTCACCTGCCCAGTCAGCATCAGAGTAGCCAACCAACTTGAGGGAGTCAGTCCACGCTCTCCCTCCAAACACAAGTCGCGAATGTGTCGTTGCCTTCAAGTAGCGGAGGATTCTCTTCACCGCTTGCCAATGTAGCGGCCCCGGATCAGCAACATAGTGGCTCACTTGTCCTTCAGCAAAGGCAAGGTCAGGCCGCGTCGCCACCATGGCATACATTATGCTGCCAACTGTGGACTGGTACGGTACTCCAGCCATCTCCGCCTTCTCCTCCTCCGTGCTGAGGCCCATGCTCAAGCTCAGCTCACATGTCGTTGTCCTAGGTGTGCCGATGGGGTTGCACTCCTCCATGTTGTAGCGGCGGAGCACCTCCTGCACATGTTTTTCTTGGCCCATCTCCAGCGTGCGTGCTTTGCGGTCCCTCTTGATGGCAATGCCAAGGTAGTACTCAAGCTCGCCCATGTCTGTCATCTTGAACCGGCCGCCAAGTTGTTGCTTCAGGCTCTTGAGCTCCCCCTCATCCAAAGACACAAGGATGAGGTCATCCACGTAGAGGACGACAATTTGGTGGAGTCCTTACTAATTACGCACGTACACGCTGTGATCGGCCTCGCAGCGCTTGAAGCCAAGCTCACCCATGAAACTATCCATCTTGAGGTACCACATGAGCGGAGCTTGCTTCAGTCCATAGAGCACCCTGCGAAGCCGACACACCTTCCCTTGCGGCGCATCCACCCCCTCTGGCACCTCCATGTAGACTTCCTTGTCCAGGTNGTGCCGTTCTCCTCGTGGGAGGCAAGCTCAGATTTTATTGCTCCCTCCCACTCAGCCCCATCCTTCCGCTGCAGTGCCTCCTTTACAGATTGAGGCTCCTCTTGCGTGAAGAAGGCTTGTGCAAACCCAGTCCAAATGCCCTTGTTGGCATCATACCTTTTTGTCCTTCTTCGCACACGGTTACTCGTGCGGGGCTCTTGAGGCGGTTGTCGTTGTTGCTGTCCCCTTTTGGCGCCATCCTCTCCAAGCACCTGCTCCCCCTCTCTTAGAGACCTTGGAGACATCGGTCAACTCCCTGCCTCCACGTCCATCTCCGGTGCTTCGGATTCCTCATCCGAACTGGCCGGAACAAATTGTGCCATTCGTCCATCCCTCGGGCGATGCTCTCCGGTTGGTGGTGATGCAAGGACGTCACCCTCATTCACGTCCTCTGGCGTCTCCCCCTCAAGGAGTGGCATCCACTCCCCCCTCTTGGAGAGACCTGCCTCCTTGTCTGTCCAACGGCTTTTCTCGTTGAACGTGACGTCGCGACGCCGCACAATCTGCTGCCTCCTTGGGTCAAAGAGCCGATACGCCTTGCTTCCGCTCTCATATCCAAGGAGACTGAAACTGTGGAGGCAACTGGTTCCAAGGATGGCAAAATCTGGTCAGAGATTGAGGCAATAGTTTTGGCCTCAATTGGATGGAAATTAACTCTTTATCAAGGCTCACAAGCAGTGGCATTTTATAGCCACTGATCTAAGCTTTCCAGAACACCAAAGCATGCCAGATTTGGAGCTTCCTAGCAGATTCTATGGCTTCTAGAGTGCTCCTTGGTAGGCTGTCCTTTTTCCCACCTAGGAAGGCATCCCTTCCCTCCTCTAGAAGCTTCTGCCCCTTCCTAGATTCCTCAGCTTGCTTCTAGTAGGAGGGAAGGTGTCCAGAAGACCAAGACACCTCTAGATGCCTTGTAGGACAAGTCACCCCTTCTAGAAGGTGTGCCACCTTCCTGGACCCTCACCT
>SZWC01000596.1:246872-261099 GCA_023375785.1 Penium margaritaceum | reverse complement strand
CTTGCTCCGTCCCTCACGTGCCTGCACCATTGCATGTGCAACACAACCAAACGTGCGGAGATGACCCACTGCCGGCTTCCTCCCGCTCCACACTTCTTGTGGCGTCTTCCACGCATTGCTCTCCTTGTCCTTCAGCGGCTTGGTCGGCATGAGATTCATGATGTACGCTGCTGTCCTTGCCGCCTCCGCCCAATACCGTTGTGTAAGGCCGGCGTCGCTCAACATGGATCGCACCATGTTAAGGATTGTGCGATTCGCTCTCTCTGCGACGCCATGCTGTTGTGGGGAGTATGGAGTTGTTTTCTGCCACTCAATCCCCTTGCTCTTCATCCACCCAAGGCACCCCGCATATTCACCGCCGTTGTCACTCCGGAACGCCTTCACCTTCAACTCTGTTTGCCGCTCCACATCAGCCACAAACTCTTGCATGCACGCAAGGACCTCACTCTTCCGCTTCATTGGGTAGAGGTAGAGTTTCCGGCTGTGGTCATCGATGAAGGTGAGGAAGTAGCGAGCTCCGCCGATGGAGCTCTCAAGCGGTCCACACATATCTTTGTGTACCACAGCCAGTTCTGCCGATGCACGCGTCCCCTTAGCGACAAACGGCTGCCGAATTGATTTGCAAATGATGCATGGCTCACACACGGTCTCCTTGGTTCCATCAAGGCCACTGATTTGGAGACCCCGCACCACTTCCCTCTTAGCCATCTCCTTCACTGTCGATGGAGAAATGCGGCAGAGTCGGCGGTGCCATAGGTCCAGGTCTCCTCCGTCCTTCGTTGCAAGATTGGCGGCGCTGGACCCCACCCGGCTGCTGAGGATCTTCGCGCGTAGCAGGTACAAGTCGTCCTCCCTCTTGGCACGCGCAATCACCTCACCTTTGCCCTCTTTGCGGATGACGGCCTCCTTCTTTGTGAAGAGCACCTCAAGTCCCTTATCGGTAAGGCGGCTGACGGAGAGCAAGTTTGCCCCAAAGTTGGGCATATGGAGCACATCGTAGATTGTGCTTGTGACAGGTTTGCCATCCACAACTGACTCAATGCGGACGTTACCCTCACCGGCGGCCACCTCTGTTTTTCCATTGGCCACCGTCATGCATCTCTCCAAGGCGCCGTAGGTGACAAATGCCGCCCTGTTGCATTGCGTGTGGCGGCCTGATCCGGAGGCGATGATGGCAACTCCCGGATCCTTCAAGTTGGTGGAGTTGTACGCCATAAGGGTGTGCTCATCTTTCTTCCCACCCCGCTGCGGCCGATCTGTTTTCTTCTTGGGACAGTTGCGCACGTAGTAGCCCTCCTTGCCACAATTGAAGCACTCCCCCTTCTTGTCACCCTTCTTGGTGCCCTGTTTGGCACCCTTCCACTTGTCGCCTCGGCCTCCACTTTGAGGATGAACTGTGTAAGCTGAAGTTAATGCCGCTGCGCTCTCTCAACCGCCACGTCGCATCCACTCATTGCGCACGTACTCAGCAACCTTTGGGTACTTCAGCTCGTCGGAAGGCCAGCCACCTAGGACTGTGATCATAGGACTCCAACTGTCCGGCAAGGCCAAAAGGAGGATCATAGCTTGCAACTGAAAGTCAACCTCCCAACCCGTGGCCATGCACTCCGCTGCGAGGGACTCAATTTACTGCATGATCTCCATGATGTTGTCTCCTTCGTTGGCTCGGAGGGTGACGAGCCGTTTGAAGATGAAGAGCTGATTGGCAAGGTTGCTTGACTGGTAGATGGAGCAGAGTTTTGACCATGCGTCTGCGGCCAGGGTGCATCCTTGGATGTGCCCAAGTTGTGGTGGGCATAATGCGGACACAAGGAGCGCCAATGCCTTTTCGTTGCGCTTCTTGTATGCCTCCTTCACCTCAGCCGTTGCAGTCTCCGGTGGAGCAGTCTCATCACCTTCTACGAGCTCAAGCAGTCCCTTGTCGTTGAGGAAGACCTCAAACTGCCACCTCTACAAGGCAAAGCATGTCCCATCAAACTTAAGGATAGCGCGGCTGCTCTCTTGCTCGCTGGTTGCCATGTCTTGCTGTTGGAAGCGTGAAATCAAGCTGGCTTTTAACCCCTTAGAGGCGTGGGCCCATAACCCTCTATTGGCCTGAGGGTGAGCGTGCACCCTGGAGGGTCCCTAGCAGTGGATGGTTCACACCACCAACTCTTTTTGGAGAGACTGAAACTGTGGAGGCAACTGGTTCCAAGGATGGCAAAATCTGGTCAGAGAGTGAGGCAATAGTTTTGGCCTCAATTGGATGGGAAATAACACTTGATCAAGGCTCAAAAGCAGTGGAATTTTATAGCCACTGATCTAAGCTTTCCAGAACACCAAAGCATGCCAGATTTGGAGCTTCCTAGCAGATTCTATGGCTTATAGAGTGCTCCTTGGTAGGCTGTCCTTTTCCCACCTAAGAAGGCATCCTTTCCCTCCTCTAGAAGCTTCTGCCCCTTCCTTGATTCCTCAGCTTGCTTCTAGTAGGAGGGAAGGTGTCCAGAAGACCAAGACACCTCTAGATGCCTTGTAGGAAAAGTCACTCCTTCTAGAAGGTGTGCCACCTTCCTAGACCCTCACCTGGCCTTCTAGAATCTTAAAGAGGAACTCTAGAGGTTGATCTAGCTTCCTGGCATCTATTTTCCACCTCCCTTGAGGCAGGGCATGATTTCATCTTGTGGGACTTGAACCCGGGCCCCTGCCTCTAGAGACGGATACCATTAACCACTAAGCCACTAAGGCTTGTCTTTTTGGTGTTCCTTTTTGGAGTCACTCCTGCCATGGTGAGGAGCATCATTCCAACAGTTGCGGGGGAGGCGATGGCCAGGAAGGCAACTGCAGGGGAGGCAACGGCCACGGAGGCACCGGCAGGGGAGGCGACGATAGGGGAGGCGACGACAGGGAATGCAAGCGCCTCCATGCGATGGAGCTTGGACTCCTGGCGAGCTTCCTCAACACGGAGGAGGAGCTCGTATGCCCAGGACATGAGGGTGCCCTGGGCCGCCAGGGTAGAGAGGACGTCCTCGGGGTAGTGCACGAAGACGTCGGCGTACGCGCTGGTGGTGCCGCGCTTGATGGTGAGAAGCGCGGACAGAGGGGCCGTAGCGGATGTGCCGAGACGTCGAAGGATGTCCTCTACCCGGTACCAGTAGGGAGTGACCGTCTTGGTCTCCCCCATGTGCAGGGAGTTGAACTCCCGGAGCAGACGACTGATCTCAGCGTCGCTGGACAAGCGATGGGGCCTGGTGAGGACATGCCAAGCGGAGGCCGGGTCTGGAGGGACGTCAGTGGTGAAGTCGCCGAGGAAAGGCTTGAGGGCCATGCGGAACGCCGGAGGGGCGACTGGGACTAGGGCACGAACGGCGCGACCAGCGTCATACAGCTGGTCGGCCTGGGTGGAGCCATAAGGGAGGGTGTAGTACATCCATAGACCCTCACCTTGTGCCCAGATCTTGAAGCTGAGCTCCCAGCTTCGGGACTGCTTGCCGACCTAAAGCAGCGGGGACGGCGTCTCAAAATCCTTTTGCCTGCGACCGGCACCCAGAGTGGGGCCAAGGACGGAGGTCACTGTCTACCGATGGCAGTGAGTCTGCTGTTGTGCCAGATGATATGTGACAGCAGACACAGCCGGGCTGGCGTGTCTTGGAGGGACAAACGACGGCATCACACTGGTGGCAGGCTGGGAGGCTGGTGGCTATAGCGCGGCAAGCTGTTGCAACAAGGCGGCGAGCTGGTGCTGAAGAGCAACGATGGGGTCAAGGTCGTCGCCGACGACACCAGTGGGCTGCTATGGCTGCAGTAGCTGCTGTGGCTGTAGCGGCTGCTACTGCTGCTACTGCTGTTGCTGTTGCTACTGCTGCTGCAACAGCAGCCGCTGCTGTTGCTGCTGCTGTTGCTATTGCTGTTGCTGCTGCTGCTGCTGCTGCAGTTGCTGCTGCTGCTACTGCTGCCACTACTGTTGCTACTACGACTGGTGCTACTGCTGCAGCTGCTGTCGCTGCTACTGCTACCGCTGCTATTGCTGCTGCCGCTGCTCCTACGGTTGCAATGGCGGCTGCTGCATCGGCGGCTGCTGCCGCTGGTGCAGCTCTTGCTGCTCTAGGCACCACAGGAAAGGGGAGGTAGGGGTCCCTTCCGTAGAGGAGGACCCCTCTGCCTCGTGATTGTCAGCCATGGTGTGTCCCAAGCCCCCTTTTCTTATAGTTTTGTTCTTCTTTGGTGTGTGCTACTGATGTCAACGGTGACATCTGCCAGGGATGGCGGACGTTAGCAGAGTCTCCTGGTGGCCTCCTAGTTGTTTTCTTCTGGTTTGTCTATGGTTGATGACGTCAGTAGTGACGTCAGCGGACGGCCGCTGACGTCAACAGTGGTGGACAGCTGCTGTTGATGCTACTGCTACAGTGGCCGCTGTTGCTGCTACCACTGCTGCTGTTGCTGCTGCTGCAATTGCTCCTACTGCTGCTGCTGTTGCTGTTGCTGCCGCTGCTGTAGTTGCTGCTGCCGCTGCTGCAGTTGCTGCTGCTGCTGCTGCTGCTATTGCTGTCGCTGCTGCTACTGTAGCTACTGCTACTGCAGCTGTTGCTGTTGCTGTTGCTGCTACGGCAACGGCTACTGCTGCTGCTGCTGCTCCTGAGCAAAAAGGAGGGGGGGTTTCCCCTTTTTTTGTTGTTTTTTTTTTCGTTTTACCTTGCTTGCTGCAAGCTCGCTGCTCGCTGCGGGCAGTGAGCTGCTCGCAGCAAGCAGCTCGCTGCTCGCTGCGGGCAGCGAGCAGCTACGAGCATTATTGGTTTTTGCGCTCATTGTCCTCTGTTGTGTCCTCCCGGCTTGTGTACATCGGCGTGCAGATGACTGACGGCAAGACTCGACGCTGATGGAGTGTCGTCTGATGGAGCCGACGCACGCTCACGTCTTCGCGCAATTTGCTGGAGCCTCCTCTCTCCAGCGACGTGTTTAGCTCCAAGAGCACGCCTCCTTGACGGTCGCGCTGTCGGTGGTCGCTGCCACCGTAGTCGCTGTCTGCATGCGTCCAGCGCGTCCTGTTGCGCCTGCGTCATCATGCACTGCCTAGGGTCCTTGTTGCATGCTACATGGCCCTGGTCGGCAGCATAAACCATCATTGGCACTGCCTGGGTTCAGGCAGCCATAACTCCTTGCTACTGTTTTTCTAATTGATTCTTAGCGCTCGGCTGCATTCGCAGCGTCGGTATAATGATATGGACCAGTTTTCAGGCAAAACTGACGACGCCCGGGTTTTGGATTGTCGGCTGTCTGGCAGGCCTCACCGAGAAAACTTGCCAGCCTGAAAATAGTTTTATTCTTTGGTTGGTGAACTAAGTAACAAGCTCTACAGAGCTAGGGGGGAGGCTAGTTCTTGGAGGGGTCTCCCATTGTGTTTCATTCTTCATTGCTAATTAGTTACTATCAGTTTCAAGCTGCTTTTTGGTGCTAACACTGGCGCACGCACTTCTGAGTAACAAACCCAGAGCTTCCAGACTCTAGAGCAGCAGACTGAGGGGGCAGCTGACTTAAGCAACGAGCGTGGAAGCCCGCACGCTGCATCAACAATTCTGCTGTCCCAACCTGCTGCCTAGTTTCTGTTTGCTAGTACTGTAGATGACGTGGAAGGCGTGGATGTAGACTGTGTGGAGGTGACTGATGCTACTACTGCTGCTACTACTGTAGAAGCGATAGAGGACACTACTAGAGGTGATGCAACACTAGGTGCTCCTGCTCCATCCTCTGTGCTCACTGGTGTAGTCGATGTCAAAGAGGATGGAGGCGCACACCCCCCCTCAACCGGTACAATGACAGTAGCAGGTGGAGATGAAGACGTGCCAGAGACGTGACGAACATGACGCGCTGGACAACGATGCCGTCGCCGAGCAGGAGGCGGACTGGGAGGGGGCATGACACAGGTGGAGTGTAGGATGGAGAGAATGGCATCTGAATGGGAAGAAAGGTCTAGTGTAGCTAGAGAAGGTCCCTCAGAAGAAGAAGAGGAAGCTGATGATGATGGGGAACAGGAAGAATAAACTTGATGGGAGAAGAGGTGGTCCCTGACCTGCTTTATCATGTGTCGCAGACTTTGGATCTCGGTGTACAGGACCGCCAGAGCGCCAGTGTGGGGAACAAACGAATGAGGTAGGTCCGTCTGCTGTGGAGTGTGAGGGGACTCACGAGGCTGGAGCTAGGGTGGATGCTACCCACTAGGGCGTATGTGACACTGGCGCCAACTGTGGCGTCCATCGCCACAGAAGTGGCAGGCAAACCCACGAAGAGCTGGATAATTCCCGCGAAGAAGATGACCAATCCTATGAGAGTCATGGTGGTGAGGATGGAGAATGCCGTGTCCCAGCGGTGTAGAGACCGACCATGGGGATGGCTGGAGAGCAGCATCACTAAACGGTGCTGCTGGCAGCCACACATCAATCCCTGAAGGCAGACGGTGATGCGGATGAGCGTGGAGAGCATCCTGCCGTGATGGTGAAGAGAAGGACAATGGAGAAGGCTGGCCAGTGGGTGGAGGTGGGCCGGTAACCAAGCCGTCAGGCTGATGATACGCGGAGGCGTGTTGAGAGCCGGCTCCGGTCGGAGTAGAAGCCGCCCTCAGAGGAAGCTGGCTAGGGTACCTAGGAGAGGGTGGTCCCAGAGGTCGGGTAAGTGTGCTAGAAGGCTGGTGACATGGCAGAGCAAAGGGAACGCTCTCGTCTGGTGGTGTAGATACAGACTAGAGGAGTGACGGACCAGCACCACCATGAGGTGGTGGTGCCGATGGTAGAAGCACTGCGCCCGAAGGCAGCTGGTGATGAAAGGGAGCGTAAGGTACTCTGACTCCCGGCGGTGCAGATGCAAGCAACAGGAGCACATGGCCCAAGAAATCATGTGGAGGTGACCCCGGCTGCAGCCTCAGTGGGTCTAAATGTCGCGGAGGAAGATGGTGAGAGTGCAGAACACTCTCAGTAGGCAAGGTACAGAGCGCCTGTGTGAAGTGGGGGCAAGGAGGTGGCCCCGGCCGTGGCAACATCGTGCCGAGAGGAACGGTGAGATGTGATGGGGGTGAGAGAGAGTAAGTTAAAGAGGATGGAGAGGAGCAATCACTGTCCCTAGGTGGTGTAGAGGTTCATGTGTCTCGGGTTGAAAACTTGGAATGATGCCTGTAATGCTAACAAGGCGTGCCTGGGCTACAAGAGAAACATCTGTAAATAAATGAAGTAGAGGGAAGGAAGATTTTTTTTTCTTTTCTCAGAAAAAGAAGAACAATGTTTTGTGTTGTACAGAGAGGGTACAAGGTTTTCTCCCTACGTGATCGAACTCTAGAATGTTTTCTCGACTGCCCTCCCTCTGTTTTCTTGAGTTCCCCGGGTTCACCGGGTTACTCGCCTGATCCTTGTTTGGTTTATCAGCTCTCCCCAATTCCAGTTCGAATCTGGCCAGGAGGTTTGATAGGGGAGCACCACCCGCAGCGAGGTGGTGGGTAAGCCTCGCGTTTGCCGAGTTTCGTTGACAACCTCGGAGCGAGGTTGTTGGCGACAACAAGGTGCAGACAAGGAGTGGGAAGATGACGGTCGAGAGAGAGGCAGAGCAACGGCGACGTTGATGTCAGCAAGAGACAGGCTGCAAGCGAGAGTCAGCGTGAGAGCGGGCGAGGGTCAGCAAAGAGATCCAGCGAGCGAGAGAGAGAAAGCTAGCCAAGAGCGAGAGATGCCTTAGCATGCTGCTGCAGCTATGCCGCTCGGCTTGTGATGCCGCTGCTGCCTCTACTGCACAATGCTGCAGCTGCTGACCCGCCGCTACAATGGTTGCTGCACGTCTGTAGCGTGCACGCTGCCGCGGCTACAAACTGCTAGAGTACATGCACGTTGGTGCTGTTGTGCGCTGGTGCCTCGCACATCCGCTTCTGCAGCAGCTGCTATCTGAAAACAGCTGCTGCCGGCTGCTTGTGCCGGCTGCAATCACATGCGCGGGTATAAACGCATCTTCAAGTAATGCACGCAAGCTGCTTGCGTACTGTTTGGACACTGCTAGCATGCTGCTTGCAATACTACTTGTACAGGCTGCTTGCACACTGCTTGCACGCTGCTTGCATGCTGATAACACGCTGCTTTCACGCTATTTGCATGCTGCTTGCTCATTGTTGGTGCCGGTTGCTTGCACGCTGCTGGCACATGGGTAGCCGCGTTCACTAGAAAAACACACGGCACAACCAAAGAAAATGAGTGGGGTCGTTGCTGCCGGCGGTTGCTGTTTGCTTTTGTTGCCTAAACAAGAGTCGCGGCAGCACCAGGTAGTCTTGCTATTGGATATAACCTAAAACCTGATTGGATGAAGTCCTTCATGCGATTGTAGTTACGACTGCTGCTATCGAAGGCACGTTCGTTATTTCTTGCACTCTTATGCCTGCGTGGCGCCACGTGGCGTACCTCAGCTACGGTTCCAGTCTGTCGTGCTGCTCTGCTGCTCAGAATGCACCATGTCACAGAAGGAGTAATGTAGTCACTAGAGGACCATCAGGTCAAACTAGGAGGCTCTCCCTAAACAAGGCTACATGATAGCTTAAAGCCCATACAACAACACAAACCACCATGTATCCGGGTCTCAACCACAGAGGGAATGCACAACCTGTCAGAGATAGTATGCGGCAAATCCCTGTGGGGTCTCTCGCAACAATGGCACAAACCACCAAGTTCCCAGGTCTTGACCACCGAGAAAACTCTATCAAACATGCATGGGTGAACCAGGCGGCTCGAACGTTTAATACATGTCAGACAAGGAGTAGTAAACATGCTGGAGATGTTGGTTGTGCCTGTTAGACACGCAAGTGACCTCTTGACTACATCCATTCACACACACCATCACTGCACATGGCTGAACTGACATGACGCTCAAGGCACACGCGTTGTGGGCCTCGCATAATTGGCATCTCAGCCAGGTGCAAGACTGGCGCGAGCTCTGTCATACTCAGTTCCGCACAAGAGCATCCTTGTTGTAATCAACATGTGGTGATTAGCTTTCACTTAGGTAGAACATGAGAGAGAATACTTCGGAGATACATGCATCCACATACGCGTGTGGTCGATGTGGTTCTCTATGGGATTGACATGCATGCCTTGCTAGTTTTGTAGCTCTGAGCACCGTGTTGCTGATCCTACAGGGCCACACTTTTGGACGTTCCGGTGTTTGAAAAACCACGACGGCCTTTCGCCGACCGGTTCGGTTCGACCCCAGGGTGGCAGCCGCGCCCTACTTTGAGCCACTCGAGTGGGTGGCCCGGTCAACCGGTAGCTCATAGCTTGCTAGCTTGTCATGCCTAGTTACTTGCTCTCTCGTGGATTCTCAAGGCTTTTGGCCAACACCTTGTCTCTCCCGTCGCCATGTCCGCCTCGTGGTTCACGCTTGCATGATAGAGCTTTAGCACAGGCGTATTGCCACAACCTACTGGTATCAGAGCAAGAGGGGAACTCCCCTCCTCTCAAGCGACCCGGGACCTGTGGGACACTTCACGCAGTGGCACTCTTGCTACCGCATCGGGCTCTACACCACAATGTTGTGATGCTGTCGGACATACACAGTTGTACAGTTGGTTGTGACCACTCGGCCGTGTCCATGCTCGTGCAGATCCCTGAGGCGGATCCAGCTGGAGACGGACCCCCTTAAGGTGGTGCTCCACCCGCTGGAGGCAGCCTGGTAGCCTACCTGGTGCACCGGAGGGGTGCCACGACCTACGGACTGCGTTTGGAGACATTCACAATTTTCTTGGTGGACAGCCCTGCCAGGCTGATTTGCATGTTTGTTTTCATACACTCTCCGGCTGCTGCCGGACATATGCATGTGACCAGTTGTTGTGTCCGTCATTTTGTCTTGCATCCGTAGGATCAGACGGCGCTCCGTTTGGACGCCTGTGCGCAGAGTTATGGCCAAAACAGTGGTTTTGGGCCGGTTCAGGACAGACAGGTGCCGCCGCGTGCACCACCCGCTGTGAGCCGCGGCGGCTTTTTATGCTGTGGACCTGTCATTTGTCAACCCTCTCTGCACATTCACTGCAATGCAGCTTCTGAGACTTGTCTTGTCACTCCTAGTCTGATCCTTGCTGTTCTCGCACCCGCTTGCATGCTAGTGCGTTAAGCTGACTGGTCTGTGCCGCCACGTCAGCAGCAGCATTGCTAGGAAGCTGCGGTGAATCTTCTCATGGCATCAGAGCAACGAGCCAGAGCTCGCACAGCTGCGCAACAGAGACCCAGCGTTTGCAGCAGTAGTGAGCGACAGCAGCAGCAGCCCTGAGTGGCAGCAGCAGCACAGCCCACCGCAGTAGCAACGGGTCCTGTGAAGAGGGCCACCAACACGCAGCAGTGGACGCGGCCATGACAGCCGCATCAGTCAACACAGCCGCAGCTTCTCCACCCACGGCCGCAGCAGACGTGACCGTGAAATCAGTCGCGGAAGCACTAGCGGTGGCGGCAAAAGGGAGCAGCTGCGGCAGCAGCAGGCGCGGTAGTGGCAGTTGCCGCAGCAGCAACAACCGCGGCCTTGGCTGCAGCCGCAACAGCCAGCAGCGGCAGCAGTAACCGCGGCAGCAGCCAGCAGCCGCGGCAGTAGCCAGCAGCCATGGCAGCAGCCAGCAGCGGCTGCGGTAGCAGCAGCAGTAGCAGCGGCTGCTTCCGCAACAGCGCAGTAGCGCAGCCCAGCAGCAACCGCTGCATAGTAGCAGTGGCAGCGCGGCAGCGCAACAACGCAGCAGCGCGGCAGCGCGGTAGCGCAGCAGTGCAGCAGCAGCAGCGCAGCGCAGTAGCACAGCAGCGCAGTAGCGCAGCAGCAGCGCAACAACAGCAGCGACAGCGCAGCAGCAGCGCAGTGTTGCCGCGGCTACGTAGCAGCAACAGCAGTGCAGCAGCAGTAGCGAAACACAGCAGCGGCAGCACTGCAGCAGTGTAGCAGCGCAGCGCAGTAGCAGAGCAGCAACAGCACAGCGTAGCAACATCAGTAGTGGCAGCGATGACGCCCGCAGCCCACTCCTGACGTCAGCAGACCCGTGCTGACGTGAGCGGTGAGCACGCTGACGTCATCACAGACTTGGTGAAATTTTTGACAAAAAGTCAATTTTTGCCAGCGTTTCAATTCCTCGAGAAACGTTGACGGTTCTGTGTTCGGACGACTTTTGCACCGCCTCAGCATGGAGTCAAGCAGCTCCAAGGGTAAGGAGCCGGAAGACACTGTCACGAGCGGGGTCCGCAGCCCACGCTCAAAGGCAATTGACTTCCTATCGGTGGAGCAATCATCGCTCTGCCAGCGCCAGGATGAGCAGTCGGTGATTCTGCGGCAGATCCGTGATGCCTTGGTCTCTGTCTGGGACACCGGGACATCAGCCCGGGAGAGAGGCAATCCCATCGGGCCAGGAGTCTGCTGGTCCCACTGCCACTCCCACGCAGAGACGAGAGTCCATTGTCGAGGAGTGGGATCAGGCTCCCCCTCCCACTGGGGAGGATGCGCTTCGCCGGCTGATGGAGCAGATGAGTAGCTTGCGCATTGAGACGCCGGCGCCCAGCCCGAGGGGACAGCAGCAGCAACAGCAGCAGCAGCAATGCGACCCACGTCAGGCCTCAGGTGCTGCTGGGGAAGCAGCGTTGATGCCTCTCATGCCTTTCCCACGTCCGCTCCTAGCACCACCTGAGGTCCAGCTCCCCACGGAGCGACGACCTAAGGACTTCGAGACTTCCCCGCCTTGCTACGATAGCAAAGCAGGGTTCGACTGTTGGGAGGTGCTGTTTCAGGTATGGGCGGACTCGGAGGGGGTCTGGCCCTACTACTACAGCCAGTACCAGATGGCTGATCCGCTTCAGTCCCTTACAGCAGCGCGTGCCATGCGTGGACTGCTGTACGTGGTTCCACAGGAGACAGTGGTCGACTTCCGCCCTTTCCTAGGCGCACCTGGGACTAGAGTAGGCGCAGACTCGCGCCGCGGCTGGGAGCTGGCGCTGACCCTATTTGTAGCTAAGGCTCACGCGACCCGGTCCGCGCGCCTTTGCGAGTTTCACTCCCTTCATCAGGGACCCTCGGAGTCGGCAGCTGATTATTGGCGTCGGGCCATGCGCCTGTACACTCCCCTGGGTACCGGAGGCGGCTCTCAGCTCTAGGCGCTGGACACCGTCATGCTGGGAGTGCGCCCTGAGCTCACAGACACCTTCTCCCGCCTCGACCAGGATGTCCTCGCATCCATGTCAGACACCCTGCAGCTACTGCCCTTTGCGCAGCGGTACCTCATCCAGGTCGCGATGGCTGACGAGGCAGCCCGCGCGCATCGGCAGGGCGCCATGGTCGCAGCAGCAGTGGGAGCAACGTCCTCTACGCCTTCCACACCTCCGTCCGCCTTCACCCCCACCAGCTCCACCTCTTCCTCTCCCCCCTCCTCCCTTGTTGCTCCGACAGCGACTGCAGCAGTTGTGAAGGGGAAGAAGGGGAAAAAGAAGAAGGGACCGTAGTAACCTTCTGGTGGCACCGGACAGCCTGTCCGGTGCCACAACTACGGCGGACCTCATTGCTACACTGAGTGTCAGCAGGAGCTGGACTAGGCGAGGATCACCCACGGTCTTCAGGCAGCCCACAAGAAGCGGATCCGCACTGGAGCAGCAGCCCGTGCCGCGGCGACCTCAGGTGCAGCACTGACGACAGGCCCGCCGCCATCCGGGGGGAGCACCACCTCAGACCCGAGGGACCAGACCATCGCAGAGCTACGTCGATTGCTGGCACTTTGCTCTCAAGGACGTGCGAGTGTGCTGTCACAGCCGAGTGGTCCACAGACTGACTGTCCATCTGTGTTTGTTGCACGTGGTCATGCTTGTGGGGGGGCTGCGTCACCTGGTGAGAATGAGTCCGACAGCACAGAGTGGTTGGATGAGTCGCATCGTCGTGCATTGTCCCGCTGTCCTGCCACACCTGCTGAGCATCCAACAGAGGCAGCGTGCTCCGTTGCTTGTTGCACCGTGACCACCACAGGTCGTGAGGCGAGTGGTCACTGGATTATTGAGTCAGGGGCCACTCACCACATGACCTGCGACCGTACCGCCTTTGTCGTGCTTGGTCCTGTTGGGTCTGTTCGGTCAGTGCGGACAGGTTCTGGGCAGTCACTACCTGTTCAGGGGATAGGGGTCATACGGTTTGATGGTCCGTCTGGTCCTGAGTACCTCTCTGACATGCTTTTTGTGCCTGATCTCGAGCTCAGCCTGCTCTCTGTCCGTGCCTGCACGAGGATGGGTCTCTTTGTTCACCACTCCTCTGATGATGCCACGATCACAGCACTTGACACTTCCACGGTTGTGTTGCGTGCCACTGTTGTGGATGACCTGTATCGCATAGCATGCTGCTCTGCCCCTGCCTCTTCCCCTTGCTTTTCTGCTCGCGTCTGTGTCACGGGGGTGTTGTCTCCTGACCACCAGCGCCTGTTACACCGGCGAACGTGTCATGTGGGCACGGACACTGTGTCCAAGCTCATCCGTACACAGCCCGCCCTCGGTCTCGACGCGGCTTCCTTCAAGAAGCCGCCTAAGACCGACTGTCTGTTCTGCGCTCAGGGTAAAATGCATCGCTACACTTACCCTGCCTCCGTCACTCACGCCTAGCATCCCCTAGAGCTTGTCCACTCGGACCTCCTCGGACCTCTTCCTGTCGAGTCTGTCGCTGACCGTGGTCGGTATGTCCTTACCCTCACGGATGACTTCACCCGCATGCGGTGGGTCTACTGCCTTCGCCACAAGAGCGATGCCGCTCTTGCCGTGCGCTTTTGGCTTGTTATGGCTGAGCATCAGTCTCGTCACTCCCTTCACACCTTCCCCTCTGACCGTGGCGGTGAGTATCTCGGTGAGCTGACCACTCACTTTGCCGAGCTTGGCATCTGTCACTAGCTCTCGGCGCCTGCTACGCCACAGCAAAACAGTGTGTCTGAGCGCTGGAACCGCACCATGGAGGATGCGGTTTGCGCTATGCGCGCTAAGTGCGGTCTCCCGGAGTCCTTCGCCTTCGAGGGCTTTGCCTACATGACGTGGGTCTGGAACCGCCTCCCGCATGGTCCCTTACCGGACCACGTCACGCCGTATGAGCTGTGGTTCGGTCACCGTGCGGATCTCAGGCTTGCTCGCGTCTGGGGTTCCTTGGCTTGCGTCTGGTACACCGAGGACCAACAGGGGTCCAAGGTCTCTCCGCGCGGCCGGATGTGTGCCTTCCTCGGTGTCTCCCCACGCTCCAAAGCGCGGCGTTT
>SZWC01000596.1:226142-246849 GCA_023375785.1 Penium margaritaceum | reverse complement strand
CCTTCGAGGGCTTTGCCTACATGACGTGGGTCTGGAACCGCCTCCCGCATGGTCCCTTACCGGACCACGTCACGCCGTATGAGCTGTGGTTCGGTCACCGTGCGGATCTCAGGCTTGCTCGCGTCTGGGGTTCCTTGGCTTGCGTCTGGTACACCGAGGACCAACAGGGGTCCAAGGTCTCTCCGCGCGGCCGGATGTGTGCCTTCCTCGGTGTCTCCCCACGCTCCAAAGCGCGGCGTTTGTGGGATGCAGGACGACACCGCATTGTTGAGTCGCGCGACGCGCTGTTCTTTGAGGCACTGTCGTACCGCGACCTGTCTGCCATTCTCACCTAGGCAGCGTCTCACGTTCCCACCTCATTGCTTTCGCGGCTGTGCTATCATTGCTATCGGGCCTGTGGTCTCTCCGCCTGCCTCGCCCGCGCCTGCCGCGCCTGTTTCGCCCACGCCTGTCGCGACTGTATCGCCCGCGCCCGCTTCGCCAGCGCCTGCCGCAACTGACTCGCCCGCACCTGCTGCGACTGCCTCGTCTCCTTGCTCGCCTGCCCCTGCGGTGCCTGCCTTGCCTGCGAGAGCTGCACCTGCCTCGCCTGCCCCCACAGCGCCTGCCTCACCCACACCCGTCGCGACCGCCTCGCCCGTGCCTGCCGCGACTGTCTCGCCCGCGCCTGCTTCACCAGCGCCTGCCACGACTGACTTGCCCACGTCTACAGCGTCTCCAGATGCAGCGCCTGCCCTCCCTGTGCTTGAGCCATCGGTCAGCTCAGACTCTAGCTACTCCCGTGGGCCAGGTGGACGTCTCCGCCCACTGGCCTCACGTGCACCTCCGACTGCGGTTGTGCCACCCAGACGACGCACGCGCAGCGTGCACAGTGGTGACCCTGGCACGAAGGCTCTCAGCCTAAGTGTCCAGGGCACCTACACGAAGGTGCACCCAGCCTGTCCCATAGGGCACCAGCTGATCGCTGACGAGCACGAGGCTACACAGGCAGCTGCCGCTGACCTGGTTGTGGTCTGTTTGACCCGCGAGGCGTGTGTCTTGGCCACCCGGAGCTCTCCGATCTAGACACGTTAAAGGAGGCGCACTCAGGAGATGATGCTGAGCAGTGGCGAGCCGCCTGTGAGGACGAGCTCAGGGTCATCCGGGAGCACAGAGTCTTTAAGCTGGTCGACCGTCCTGTGGGACGGAAGGTCGTGCACGCCAAGTGGGTCTTTCGCAAGAAGGTGAAGCCTGACGGCTCACTGGACCGCTATAAGGCCCGCTTGACTGCCAAGGGGTTCTCTCAGGTTGAGGGGGTGGACTTCACTGACACCTTTGCCCCTGTTGGTCGCATGGCCACAGCTCGCGTGCTGCTTNCCTGTGAGGACGAGCTCAGGGTCATCCGGGAGCACAGAGTCTTTAAGCTGGTCGACCGTCCTGTGGGACGGAAGGTCGTGCACGCCAAGTGGGTCTTTCGCAAGAAGGTGAAGCCTGACGGCTCACTGGACCGCTATAAGGCCCGCTTGACTGCCAAGGGGTTCTCTCAGGTTGAGGGGGTGGACTTCACTGACACCTTTGCCCCTGTTGGTCGCATGGCCACAGCTCGCGTGCTGCTTGGTGTGGTCACCCATCATGATTGGGAACTACACCAAATGGATGTGAACAATGCGTTCCTCCATGGCACCTTGGAGGAGGAAATCTACATGGTCCAGCCCCCTGGGTTTGAGGTCGAAGGCAACAAGGTCTAGCGCTTGCGCAAGGCCTTGTATGGCCTGAAGCAGTCGTCTCGGTGCTGGAACCAAGAGATCACTAGCACCCTCACGCAGGCTGGGTACGTCCAGAGCGACGCCGATCTGTCACTTTTCATCCGACGGACAGCCGAGCACCTCACTACCATTCTGGTGTACGTGGACGATCTCTTGATTGCATCCCCTTCACTGGAGGCCGTGAATGAGGCCAAGGTGGTCCTACACGCCGCCTACAGGATGAAGGACCTTGGTCCAGCGGCTGTTTTCCTCGGGATGGAGATTGTGCGTGACCGTCGTCGACGGACATTCCTCCTCCATCAGGCATGATGCGCACAGGTGGTGGGGGAGCGGTTTGTTGACCTCCTTGCCGCTGTCCCCACCGCCTCGTCACCCATCACTCCCGATGGGCAAGACGCTCTGGAGGTGATAGACCCAGTCGATCTGGGCGAGACTGTGGACGTGACCCTGTACTTGTGCATCATTGGCTCACTGATGTACTTGGCCACGACCACGCGTCCCGACATTGCGTTCGCTATCAACGTACTTGCACAGTTCAGTCAGTCCCCTCGGGCTTGCGCTCTGCACGCAGCTTTGCGAGTCGTCCGGTACGTGGTCTCCACACCATATCACGGTCTTTGCTTTCGGAGACAGTGCTCGGTTGTGGTAGATGGCTACACCGACAGCGACTGGGTGTGGAGTCCCGATGGACGCACCTGCACGGGTTACGTGTTCCTGCTTGGTGGCACCGCTGTGTCTTGGCGCAGCGGCAAGCAGGGTTGCATTCCTCGGAGCTCCTCAAAGGCTGAGTATGTTGCTTTGGGCGCTGGCGCCGCTGAGGCAGTGTGGCTGCAGCGGCTATTTCAGTGTTTGGGCCAGTCGGTGCCTACCATCATCCTCCGCTGCGACAACCAGAGTGCTCTCGCGATCGCTGAGAACTCTGGTGTGTTCCACGCACGCACGAAGCACATCATTGTCGAGTATCATTTCGTGCGTGATGTGGTGGAGCGGCAGTTGATCTCCATCGTCTGGGTGGGCACAGACTTGTAGCGCGCTGACTTTCTGACTAAGGCACTGGCTCGTGGAAAGTTTCTCGGGGCTGTTCGGTCCATCGGTTTGCGACCCCTGTCTGAGAGTGGGTGACTGTCATGGTCTCTGTTGAGCACTCTGTGTTGCACCGGCACGCGTTCTGCACGTGTATGGACATGCGTACCATCGGGTCATGGGGGAGTGTTGTGATGCTGTCAGACATACATAGTTGTACAGTTGGTTGTCACCACTCGGCCGTGTCCATGCTCGTGCAGATCCCTGAGACGGATCCAGCTGGAGACGGACCCCCTTGAGGTGGTGCTCCACCCGCTGGAGGCAGCCTAGTAGCCTACCTGGTGCACCGGAGGGATGCCACGCCCTACGGACTGCGTTTGGAGACATTCAGGATTTTCTCGGTGGACAGCCCTGCCAGGCTGATCTGCATGTTTGTTTTCTTACACTCTCCGGCTGCTGCCGGACATAGGCGTGTGACCAGTCGTTGTGTCCGTCTTTTTGTCTTGCATCCGTAGGATCAGACGGCGCACCGTTTGGACGCCTGTGCGCAGAGTTATGGCCAAAACAGTGGTTTTGGGCCGGTTCAGGACAGACAGGTGCCGCCGCGTGCGCCACCCGCTGTGAGCCGCGGCGGCTATTCATGCTGTGGACCTGTCATTTGTCAACCCTCTCTGCACATTCACTGCAATGCAGCTTCTGAGACTTGTCTTGTCTCTCCTAGTCTGATCCTTGCTGTTCTCGCACCCGCTTGCATGCTAGTGCGTTAAGCTGACTGGTCTGTGCCGCCACGTCAGCAGTAGCATTGCTAGGAAGCTGCGGTGAATCTTCTCGCACAATCCACTTATCGCAGTAGCCACTCTTGGTGCTGCTCCCGGCTGTCCCGTTGCTTTCCGTTTTGTCTTTGACCTTCGTTGCATAGCTCGCAGGTCGCAGATCCGCAACCCCTAGTTCGCAGATCGTAGGCTCATTGCTCCCTGCACCACTCCCGGCTGCCCCGTAGCCCTTTGCTTCACCTCTGATTTTTGTCTGAAAGTTCCGTAGCTCGCAGCTCACGGACCCTCAGATCGTAGCTTGCAATCCCTAGATCGGCAGCCCGCAGTTCGAAGTTCGCGGACTTGCCTATCCCGAAACCGCTCCCGGCTGCACCATAGCCCCTTGCTACACCTCTGATCTTCATTTCACTACTCCGCAGCTCGCAACTCACAGACTCGCAGCTCGCAGTTCACAGGCCTGCAGCTCTTGGCTGCCCTGCAGCGCTCAGTTGTGTCGTGCCCTTGCTACCGCGGGTCCCTGAAAGCTCACGGCTAGCGGATTCACAACAGCCATACCTCTCGGCCCTGCTGTTTACCAGCACCATTGCTGCATCACCTGCTGCTCACATTTTGTGGCACGCAGCTCACAGCTTCACGGCCATCTTCACCGCACTGTCTTGCTGCTCACACACCGGGGCACTTCCCACCGCTAATCTCACCTGGCAACAGCAGTGGCAGCCGTGTCTGTGGCCTTGGTCGCCATCCTGGCTTCCCCACCAAAGCCAACCACTAGCTCTCCGAGGGGTTGGCGTAAACATGCACACATCAACGCGGAGATTGACCGCCAGGAGGCGCAGGCAGAGCAAGCAAGACTCGAGGTGTGGTCACATCGTCACTTTGAGAGCCCAGGGTACTACACTGGTGAGGACTACGACCCGACGGTCCACGAGGCTTGCACAGACACTGCAGAGTACGCCGCCTACTGCCAGATCGCCTCTGACAACTCGCCAGCAGTGCAGAACGCACCAGACATGGGGCAACCACGCGATCAATGTCGTAATCAATCCCTTGTAAGCTCTCCCATTGCCCGTAGGAACTGCCGGCAGAGCCAGTGTGTCGTCTCTGGTGAGGCTGCACCGATAGCGGCAATAGCACCAGCAGCATCAGCAGACGGACGCCGCAGATGCATCACCTCTCATCGTGCCAAGTCTCCTACTGCCTCTCAGGCAACCGCTTCATGTTCTGAAATGTCTGATGTTTTCACTGTTTTGGAAGCAACACTTGTCTCTAGTGCTGCTCTCTCTTCCACATTCGTTGCCACAGCACGTGCTGCACGTGTGCCTAGTAGCACTGCTGCTGGTAGGGCTGTTGAGACCAACACCACTGCTGCCGTGACCAAGGATCTCTCGCAGCCACAGCAGTCAACATTGCCACACAGGTCGCCTCCGCCACAGACACCGTAGCAGCAGCAGCAGCAGCAGCTTTGGCTGCCAGCGGCCTCTCCATTGCCGTTAGCTCCATTGAGATCTCCTCGGTTTAGGAATTCATTGTAGCTGCATCGTCATCTCTAGTTCAGTAGATTCACATTCTTGTTACTACTACAGCTGTTGTCTCCACCATCACAGTGGCTGCCCTTGCTGGGGTCACCTGCCTCATCATCTCCACCTCTTCCTCTGTGGTAGTCATTACAGCCCCAGTAGTTGCTACGCTCCCACCACTGTTTGGCTTGCATGGTTAGCCCTGGTGAGCTTCTGTCCACCCGTTCTTTGATGTCTTGCTTCCTCTCTCCTCTCTTCTCTCATGTGGCCGTGTGCATGCATCCAGATTCGTTGCCTTCCAGTACCTTCTTGACAAGACACCTCCATCTTACTTTCCCACGTCCACCAGGGCAGAGGAAACTCTGTCGAAACAATCTCCAGTTTAGTTTTCCCACTACTCATCATGCAAATTGATGATGATCTGTATGTTGCACTACAAGAAGAGTTGCGGCAAGAGCAAACTGCTCTCCAGGAAGTCTTCACCGCATAGCGTTCTGCAGAAGAGAAACCACACACAGACTAGGGTGATTCGGAGACTTTTGCCGGTCCACCGGCGAAAGTCGGTACGGGTGCGGTGTATTCTCCACCGCACTTGCATCTGCATCCAATGCCGCTGGACCCTCTCACTTCTGATCCACTTGCCGTCGCAGCTGCTGCCAGTGTTGCTGCTGCCAAAGCCCTTGCACAGCCCAGGCACCGCAAACCAGATTTTGATTTCGAGCCACATCATTTCACCTCTAACCTCACCTTTGCTTCCTTGGAGGTTCACTTCAGTGCTTGGGCACAAGGTGAACAGCTTTGGGAGTACTATCTCGAACCCAATCCCTCCGCAAATCCTCCTTTCCTGCCTACGGATGTTGAGTCCGCATGTGCTGTCCGTGCCCTCATCCGCGCTGGACCTGATGACCTCACTAATGAGATATGGTCCTACAATGCTGACACAGCCCGCCGTACGCCTGCTGCCTCTATTGGTGCTCATGCACTTATCAAGCACCGCACCACTGTTATTGGCCACGCAGCATAGAGTGTCGTCATCATCCAGTTTAACATGCTCTCTATGCGTGATGATGAAACTGCGGACGTCTACTTGGCCCGCATCCTCCGCCTTATGTGTGACCATGGCAAAGCGGCTCTGGGATAGCTTCCTGCTATCCTCTCCATTGTCAACGGCCTCATCCCGGAATTGTCCGACATCTTCAAGGAGGTAAAAGCCTCTGAGCTTGAGCATCTTGGAGCCGATCTTGTGCTCGCTGACGCCCCCCCGGCATTGGGACCTTTTGGGAGTTCACCTCCCAATGCCTCACTGTCTGGTGGAGTGTCCTCCACAACAAAAACATCCACCATGCAGCCATTGTAGCTGCTAACATTGCACTCCCTTTCACCTCTCGTCATCCACCTCCTCTTCCTCACCGTCCTCCTCTGCAACATCTCTCCTCAGCCAAGGGGGAAGGAGGGGTGGCCGAGGTCGTACTCATATCAAAGACACTGGCGGTTCTGGTGCAGGCGGCCAGAGCGGTCGTGGCAAAAGCAAGTGCTCCAGCAGTGCCTCCTCCTCCTCCTCTTCCACTTCAAGCATTGTCACGTGCTGGAACTTTCATGCCACCGGACATTCTGCACTGAAGTGTCCGTCAACACCAAAAAATGAGCGCCTTGTGTCAGCCATGCGTGCGCATTTGGCACACTCCTCTGGTGGCTCTGGGAGCTCTTCTTATGCCGCCACCTCCTCAACCCCGCCTGGTCGTAGTCTTCCTGTCACTACCGAGGCTACCGCGTATAGCACCACTGCAGCCCTACCTCCGCTACCTTACCCCTGGGGGTGTCCCCAAGGGTATGGGGGACCAATCTACTATTGGCCTCCTTCCGGCGCTTACTCTCCTCCCACCTGAGCGTCTCCTGTACATCCACCCAGGCGTCCCTCCTCTTGCATCGTCATCACTCTTGACCTACCTAAGGACGAACACCAGCTAGACGCTGCCCTCTCCCACGCCGTCCACCAATGTCACATTCGTGATCACGGAGGTGAGAGTGGGTACTTCGGGTCGGAGTCACTTGCGTGTATCGTTGATGAGGAGTTGTGTGGTCCCGCGTCTGGTCATGTTTTGGGGTGTCATCCTGCGAATGTCTCGTGAATTGAAGAGTGGAAGTCTGTTCGCTTGCCTGGCTATCTTGTTGTGTGTAGCCAATGTTTCTCCACGCACGCTGCCATTGTCGCCGTAATTCGTGACCCCTCTACTTTTCGTACGTTGGGTGGCTTCTGGATCCTTCAATCTAGAGCCACTCGCCAAATGACATCGTCACATTCGTCCTTTGTCTCTCTTGGCCCTGTTGGCTTTGTCTGCTTTGTTCGCACTGGCTCTGGTCAGTTGCTTCCTGTTTAGGGAGTTAGAGTTGTGCGCTTTGTCGGACCCGGGAGTGAACTATTCTTACTGGACTTCCTGTATGTTCCATCACTTGAGCTGAGTGTTCTCTCCGTTACAATGCTCAAAGACCAGGGCATGGACTTTTCGTCTAGTCGCGACCTTACCCGTGTCTCTCATCGTACCTCTGGCCACATTTTACTAAAGGGAACACGCTCTGACCGCTTGTTCCATGTTCCTACCTTTCTCCTATTCCGGCCACTGCTGCCCATGTGTACGTTGCTCGCTCTCTTTCCCCTGCGCATGCTCAACTGCTGCACCGTCGCTTGTGCCACATTCATACTACTGACATTGACAGCTTAATCCGTGTGCTTCTAGCAAATGGACTTGATGATGCCACATTTCCTGCCCCTTATCCTCCTGAATGGCTTGACTCTGCTCAGGAAAAAATGCACCGATCCTCTTTTCCCACCTCTGAATTTTGCACATCCCATCCCTTCCACCTGCTACATGCTTATGTCATGGGGCCTCTTCCTCTTGGGAGGTTGGTCGTTACATCCTCTGTCTCACTGATAACTTCTCCTGCATGCGCCGGGTCTTTGCCCTGAACCAAAAGAGTGATGTCTGTTCCACTATTAATTCATGGCTCCCTTAGGCTAAACTTGCCTATGGTCGTCGTCTCCGTGTCTTTTGTTGTGACCGTGGGGACGAATTCATGGACCCCACTGCTCGTTTCCTTACACATCTTGGGATGTGCATTGAAGCTATGACTCCTTATAGACCCCAGCAAAATGGCGTTTTTGAAAGCTGGAACAGAACTATCGCTGATGGTGTTCGTACTCTCCTCAATGCGTTTGAGCTCCCTCCTCTTTTCTCTTTTGAGGACATGCCCTACAGGACGTGGGTTTGGAAGCGCATCCCCCACGGTCCCCTCTCTTGTCATGTCACCATTTTCTAGAGTTGGTTTGGGCGTTGTCCTGACCTTCATCTTGCTTGCGTCTTGGGTTGTGTCACTGCCGTTTGGCTTCCCAAGGACCTTCGTGACGGCAAACTCAGTCCGCGTGCACGTCTGTGTACCTTCCTTGGTGTCTCTGCCATGTGCAAGGCATGGTGCTTCTGGGAGCCTGACCGTGCCCGTGTTGTCGAGTCTCGTGATGCCCTCTTCTTTGAGGACATCTTTCCTCGTGACCTGTCCCGTGTCGTTTCACCATGGGTCTATCTCTGTAGGAGGTGGCGAGGCCCCTGCGAGACTAGAGGCAGAGATAGACCCATCCCTCCCAAGCGAGATGGGTCTATCTCTGCCTCTAGTCTCGCAGGGGCCTCGCCACCTCCTACTGGTACGGTCCCCCCTTCCTCGGGTCTCTCTCCTTCTTCGTCGTCTGACACACCTCCCAACATTGACACGCTCCCCAGCACCACGTCTCATTCCCTAACTGATCCTTCTCTGGTGCCTTCTCCTTCTGTGTTTTCTGAGTCCACGTAAGAACCTCTCAGCGCTCCGCTAGTGTCTGCTGGCATTCCGGCATAGTCTCTCCCATGTGTCACTACTGACTCCCCTCTAATGCCTGCTCTGCAACCCTCTACGTCTGTTGGTGAGACAACATCCCCTCATACCTCTGATGCCCCTTCAGCTGGACCAGAGCCATACACTCTTGGAGGGAGACTTTGTGCCCTCCTACAGTACTGTTGTTCGCTGTCCGCTCAGCCCTCACAACATCGCACCCGTTCCAACACATCCTCCATTGCAGCCGGATCCTCTTCTAGACCAATTGGCCTGGATGCACTAGGATTGGCTATCAGTGTTGTTCATCATAAGTCAGTGGTGGGCTATGCACTCGTAGCTCACGAGTTCCATAGTGCCCTTGAGGCATGTGTCGTTGGATACGTTGCCGCCTGTTTTGTGGCATGTAGGCTTCCCTCTCTTTGGTTAGAGCCTGTCACCGTCTGTCAAGCAAGAGAGGCTGCTGACGGTGATATCTGGGAACAGGCCATGCAGGAGGAGCTCACCGCCCTCAACAGACATGAGGTCTTTGAACTTGTTGATCTCCCAGTAGGCCACAAGGATGTTTAGGCCTGCTGGATCCTTTGACGTAAGCTGAAGCCTGATGGCACGATTGATAGGTATAGAGCCCAACTTACTGCCAACGGATTCTCCGAGCTTCCAAGCATTGACTTTCATGAGACATTTGCTCCGGTTGGACAGTACACCACGGCGTGAGTTCTCTTGAGCCTGGTTGCCTAGCATGACTGGGAACTGGAGCAGATGGACGTCAACAATGCATTATTGGATGGATGTCTGGACGAGGAGATCTATATGGTGCAACCTCGAGGCTTTGCGGACGGCACAAACAAGGTATGGCAGCTGCGTAAGGTTCCATACGGGCTCAATCAATGTCCTCGCTGTTGGAACCTAGAGATCTCATCCACCCTCGAGAAAGGTGGCTACCGTCCAAGCACTGTTGACCCAGCTCTCTTCTTGAGTGCACCATCACAGCCCCTCGTGAACATTCTGGTCCATGTAGATGATCTCCTAATTGCATCACCCAGCCCCGCTGCTGTGCAATGAGTGAAGTCTGTGCTACAGTCCACCTACAAGATGAAGGAACTGGGTCCAGCTCGAGTGTTCCTTGGCATGGAAACTGAGCGTGACCGCCAGCGCCGAATGCTACATGTGCATTGGGCTGTCTACGTCTGCAGCCTGGAGGAGTGTTTCGCCTTCCTGTTGGCTGACACCCCCACTGCATCCACACCAATGACTCGAGCTGGTCAGCACCTAATGAAGTCGCTTGACACGGCTAATCTGGGAGAGCTTGTTGATGTCACTGATTACCTGAGCATGATTGGCTCTCTGATGTGCCTTGCCACAACCACTCGAGCGGACGTGGCCTTCTTGGTAAGCTTCCTTGTCCAGTTCTCACAGCAGCCTCATGAAAGGCTCCTCGGGGCTACCCTGCGTATCATCCGCTATGCATTGTCCATTGCCCATGTAGGATTGTGCTATAGGTCACAGCCTTCTGTGGTCATTGATGGTTACACTGACAGTGACTGGACTCATGAATCAGACGCACGCAGTTGCACTGACTATATTGTTTTTGTTGGTGGGACTGCTGTCTCATGGAAGAGTGAAAAAAAGGGCTGCGTTGCACGTAGCTCCAGTAAGGCTGAGCTCTTTGCGCATGGCATAGGTAGGTACCTATGAGAGTGTTTGGCTGTTTTGTTTGTTGCAATAGCTTTGTGTACCCATCCGTTGCATCACGCTATACTGTGACAAGCAAAGCACCAAGGCAATCGCTTAGCCTGATGGCATGCATCATTTACGCACAAAGCACATTAACATTAAGCATCACATTTTCCGCGACCGCATTCAACAGCATGCAAAAATTCTCACCAAAGCTCTTAGTAGTGGAATGTTTAAGGCTGCCGTGCATGTAGTTGGCGTGTTACGTGCACGTGATGTCCCTGGTTCATTTGACTGATCTTTGTCTATTACTCGTATTGTGGTTCTTCGTGTGGTGTGTGGGTTGTTCGTCTGTGGTCATTGGGAAGTGTTGGTTGTGCTTGTCAGACACGCAAGTGACCTCTTCACTACATCCATTCACACACACCATCAGTGCAGGTCACTGAACTCCCATGAAGCTCAAGGCGCATGCGTTGTGGGCCTTGCATCATTAGTGTCTCATCCGTGTGCATGATTGGTGCGAGCTCTTTCATACTCAGTTTCACACAAGAGCATACTTGCTGTTATCAGCATGTGGTGATTAGCTTTCACTTAGCTAAAACATGAGAGAGAATGCTTGGGACATACATGCATCCACGTACGCTTGTGGTTGATGTGGTTCTCTTTATGATTTACATCCATGCATTGCTAGTGTTCTAGCTCTGAGCACCGGGATCCTGATCCTACAGGGCCACATTCTTGGTCGCTCCAGTGTGTGAGAAACCACGGCGGCATTTTGCCAACCGGTTCGGTTCGACCCCGGGGTGGCAGCCGGGCCCCACTTTGAGCCACTCGAGTGGGTGGCCCGGTCAACCGGTAGCTAATAGCTTGCTACTTTGTTATGCCCAGTTACTTGCTCTCTCATGGATTCTAAAGGTTTTTGACCAAAACCTTGTCTTTCTTGTCTCCATGGCCGCATCGTGGTCCATGCTTGCATGGTAGAGCTTTAGCACTGGCGCATTGCCACTACCTAAAGGGGAACCATCAGCACAAACTAGGAAGCTCTCGCTATACAAGACTGCACGAAAACTAGACAGCTAAAAGCCCATGCACCAACACTCCCTCTTAAGAAGATACCAGGAACCTTCCTAGCAAACTTCCACTGACTAGAAGTCAACACTCAATCAGCTCGCGACGTCAACATATGTTGGACACGAAAAGGCAAGGGTTTGGCTAGGTGACACAAACAGGGTGTCAAATGTGCTTCCATAAACAACATGTGCAGAGAGAGAGATACAACAATGAGCCATAGCCACCTAGATAGGTGTGAGGCCTGGTGGGTAGCCACTGCAGCCAGGGGCGTGTTTGGCTGCGCAAAACTATGCAAACTTCCAGAACAGTCCAGCCGAGGCTCAAACGCTTGCATGGTTGTAACATCCTACACAGCCGCGAGATTGACGTGTTGTTTGAACCAGAATATCCAGCACGACAAGCCATACACATCCGTAACGTGCAAGGCAGGTCTCTTCGTGACCACGGAACACGTCCCTGGGTGCCTGGGTCTCCACCGTCGATAGAGGTACATAATAAAGCACCGGGCAACACGTCACAAGCTCCCGACAGTCACACACTAGTTTAACGCTCTGGGTCTCCAAGTCGCACTGGTACGACCCAGTTAGTGTGTGGGTCTCAACCAGGGCAACCTAAGGTCTCCTCGTGAACCCGGAACATGTCTCCGGGTGCCCGGGTCTTGACCACCGAGAAAACTCTAGTAGCTACACACCCACAAACCTGGATTCTGGAATGCAACAAGTGGATCACATCGGCAATGTCGTAGGTGATGAAGTATTCTCAGGATCTCTTAAAGACCAATGGTATCACAATAATTGTGTGGAGCAGTGTCGGCTCAAAGCCAACACAACAACACTCCCCCTGGGCTGTACAGCCTGACAATGCAACACCTGTAGCATGCACACACACACATACACATACACACACACACACATACACACACACACACACACACACACACACACACACACACACACACACACACACACACACACACACACACACACACACCTAGATAACAAGTACATGGTGGTCTCAAGGTGCTATGTCTCCTCGTCATATTGACAGAACCCTCTTGGTCTTGGCCATCACCACCTCAACCCATGTCAACCATAGAGCAGAAGTGCCTCTCTGTGCTAGCCACTGGGATGCGTCTGGCAAAAGCACACACCCCAACACTCCCCCTATGTGGTAAAGCTCGACAGTACAAGCAAAGCTGATAGTTGTGTAGATCATATATCCTCAGGAGGGAGCACGGCTCCCCATAGCCACATACCCCTGCATAGTAACAGCAAGTGTGAGAATGATGCTGGTAAGACATGCGTGTACATAGCCTCACCCCATAGATTCCTCCACAATTTCATCTTCGTCACAATTGTACTCTTCATTGCTATCGTCAGTTTCTGCTCTGACTAGTGCACAGTTGAGGGCCTCCTCCAACTACATCACCTATTGTATGCATTCCAGCTGTTGAGCTGCATATCGCCACACGGATCGTGTAGCGTCGATACGCTTGTACAGCTCTTTGAGCTCTACTACCGCTGCCAGACGGCCGGCCGCATCTGCGGCATGCAAGCAGTTAGTCGCAGAACAAACCTGATGGTGGACCTCCATCAAATGCGCGTTGGCATGAGCCACAACCTCCTGCATTCCTGCCGCCTCTTCGTGCAGATCGGATTCCTCTATGTCAGCTGTCGACTCATCTATCACCTGGTAGCCAGATGCTAGCAGGGCGTTGGTACCAATCAACACATCGGCATCTGTAACGTGTACACCTACAGGAGCTTCTACTATAGAGGCACCAGCTGCTGGTGACAAATCTTTCAGTCAGCTGTCAATTTCTGGCGGGACATCGGCCTTGTCGGTGCATCTGCATTTGCTACGTCGTCGCGGTCACTGAAATTGTGCTCAATCTTGTGGGGCTCCTCCAAACTCTTGGTGCGTAGCCAATTGTCCACCTGCTACTGAAGGTCCGCCCATCCCAGCGGTGCATCCTACAAAGACCACTTAGCTGCCTGAAGATGCGTGTGCACATCATCCACACACTCCTCAGCAGCCAGTCATGCGGGAACATCCGCGGCATAACAGCGATTGCTGGCCTCCTGGAGCTCGGCCATGAGACTCTGCACATACACCTCTGCTCGGGCCATGGCTGCCTCCTGCGCCTCCATCACGGAGCGCAGGCACTCGGGCACAAGAACTATAGCTGTGTCGTTGGCCTGAACCGCCATGGTGTCAGCAACACTGTTCAGGGCACCCATGAGCCGGAGGTTCATAGCTCACTCTGCGTCCTCCATATTGGCCACTACAGGCTCATCAGCCGCTGTCAACGTGTCGCACACACGGACGTCTGCCGTCGTCTAGGGGCCATCATTTGCTCGTGTTGTGGCTGTTTTATATATGGCAGTGCAATCGGCCTCTACGTCAGTCTCCGACTTCGTGTCTCACCACTCCCCCATGTAGGACTCGTCGTACTTACAAGGGGCGTCTGTCCCCTCTTGGTGGTTGGCCACATGCTCTTATCGTCCAGCACTATCCAGCGAACCAATCCTGTGTTGTCCTGTGGTCGATGATGGACACTCCATTTCCCCTATGTACGTTAGTCTAGTAGAAACCAAGAGGATTTGGCGCACCAACTCGGGGACCAAGGACGAGGGAGACAATTATACTGTAACTCCTGCCAGTGCCATAGTAGCTCCTATCATCCCGGCCGTCATCAGTGTATCAACGGCCTCTACTTCCTCTCCGACTCCCTCCACCACATTGGCTACAATGTCCAACTCTATCTCTGAAGCTGGCTCAACATCAGTGGATGAACATTCCTCCCCCACAGCAGGAGCATCCGTCTCCTCGACATTCTACACCAAGTAACTGTGTCGTGCGCCTCCGTCTACTACCTCAGTCCTTGACTCCACAGTAGTCATTGAAAGACACTCCATCCCTCCCATAACTGACAAACCAATAGATATTGAAAGGGGGTGACATGCCAATCTCACGACTTGTGACGAGGGAGTCGACTCCTTGGCAACGCCAGTCACTACAAGTGCTACTGGTATGGGTACTGTTGTTGCTGCTGCTACCGGCACTATTGCTACTACTGCTGCTGTTGCCTGGGCATGTCTAGCTAATTGTGCCATCCGTTATCTCACATGATGAGTGCATGCACGAGGGATGCGGGCAGCAGGGACGGCTAAGAGAGCAATGGGGCCGGAGGTCGGGATGACTCTGACTACCTCTAGGATTGGGTGGAGGGCATCCGAAGTGGAATTGAGGATGGACGACGAGGAATCCACAGGAAATGTCTCAGACGTGGGCAAGGTTGATGAGGAAAAAGAGGGGGGAATATGCACCGGCATGGTGGTGACATCCCACTCAGAGACCATATGGTCTGTAAGCTGTTGCACCATGCCCTTTAGACCCTGGAGCTCGGCGTACAACACTGCCATAACTCCAGTGAGGGGTGCGACGTTATCGACAAACATTGTCTCTGAGTCGGATGGTGAAGAAGAAGAGCGGGACCGTATCTACAGTGGTCACCACCCAGTAGGGCGCTGGCAACACTAGCGCTTGCCATGGTGCCGATTGCCAGAGTAGTAGTAGGCAAAGCCGTTAGACGCCTGAGGCGTGTGCCATGGCTGCAGCTGCCACTGTGGACACAGCGCCTGCAACACACATAGTATCGGCGCCAACCACGGCACTAGTTGCACTCCTTACCACGTGAGTGGTCTCATCTTCGGAGCCTGGCATGGATGAGTGCATAGGGCAGTTGCTCCCACTGGCACAAGGCCACAAGGGAAGATGGGCGATCGGAGTACCGTCTCTAAGACAAGATGCAACAGTGTCATGAGGGCGGCCACCACCATGTTGGTGGTGTGCTGCTGTGTGACTACAACGCGACTGCCATGCTACTATCGCACGGCTATTGCAATGTGCAACCTCAAGTTACCTTTGGTGCTGTTGCTACTGTTGCTACTGCCTATGGCCGTTGTCAATGCCAACGACGGTGGTCCCTGCCAAACTTCCTGCATCTGGTAATGTTGCTAGTGGTACCGCTATGGCTGCAGCTGCTGCTACTGCACCGGTCGCCGTCACCAACTGACAGCTGTGACCCCCAGCCACTAAGGCTACACACCAAATCCGGTTCGCGAATCTGAAGCTGGATTCGGATTTGTGGGTCCAAATCTACTGTTGGATCCGGATTCGCGGATCCAAATCCAAGATTTGTGAATCCTTTTGGATTCACGAATCTTGGTGAATCCTTTGGTGTGGTCTTAGTTTAGTGGCCAAGAATATACATGGCCGCTAAATCAAATTGCGGATGACCTCCGGTGCAATTTCCATACTTTGCATGAGCAATTTGGCAGTGCCCCAATCGCTACGGGAGCGAAGCCTTCCAGTCAGGTCTGACACCTGATTCGCTCAATGCCAGGCTTTGATGACCTGGCTTGCTGGCGGATGTGGGTCAGGACTGCACATGCTAGCCATGTATACTGTAAGATTCTTGGTGGTGCGCACTGAATCGCCGCTCGCTCGCGGAAAACATGTGATTGACAAACTCCTTGCTGCTAACTTTGTGCATGTGTCATGGTGTTGACTTGGCACATGCACAAAATCTGCAAGTTAGTGCAGCGGTCAGCTTCTCAGGTTTTGCAACTTTGGAAGTTGAATTCTCAGGCATCCTTTCTCACTAGTCAGACATGAGCGGGACCTGCTCCATTTTTTTCTCCTCCCCCCCCTCCCTCACCCTGTGTTCCTTCCAGGATTTGTTGGTGGATTCCCGAATCCCGAATGAGACCAGATCTGGGCCCGGATTCGTAAATCCGGATTCGGATTCAGGATTTGTGAAACAAATTCACAAATCCAAGGATTTTTGTGCACCCTTACCGGCCACCTCTTTGCTGTTGTAGCAAACACCGCATCTTATGCAATTGTTGCTGATGCTACGGTCGCTGTCCCATTTTGTTTTGGGTTCACCAAACACTCCGGTGCCAGTGGGGTACCTCCTCTTGGGGATATTCTTGAGTACCCCACTTGTGGAACCACTTGTCTTTCTTTTTTGCCGCCTGGCTCAACCCTTGCGGTGAGCGAAGTGGACAGGGAGGCTCGAACCTCCCTTGCATGCATGGCCGGCCGTCGGCCGTCCATCGGCCCCTCCTGCGTCTCTCGGCCGGTAGGAGGCTGGCCTTTGGCCGGCACATACCGGCTCTTGTGTCGGCGCTTGGCCGGCGCTCTGTCGCGTCCTTGGTCGGCACGACAGGCCCGACCAACGGGTACCCCTCCTAAAGGGGTCCCCTACGTCGGGTCCCCCTTGAACCTGATGGCAGTAGCTACTGTAGTAAGTGCTGCTTTGCTTACTGCAGCAACTGCTCAGCTGCTACATCAGCTACCGTGACTGCTGCAACTGCGCGCTGTTCCTACTGGAAGTGCTCACCACCGGTGTAGCTGCCCGCAGCTGCTGCTGCTATTGCTGCTGCAGCTGCTGCATTGGCTATTGCAGTTGCTATAGCTTCTTGCCATCGCTATTGCAACTGTTTGGCGCCGCTACTACTGTCGTTGCTACTACGATTCCTTCTACCATAACCGTTGCTACCATAACTGCTCATTGCTGTTGCTATAGTTGCCTCTAACGCCGTTTTCCTCCATCATTACTACTATAGCTACTCATCGACTAGGCTTCTACAGCCACCTGTTGCTGCTGGTGCTGCTACTATGGCTCTTGTTGACATTACTGTTGCTGTTGCAGATTCACGTTGCCACTGCTGCTACTAGAACTACTTGCCTGCACTACTGCTGTTTCGGTTGCTGCTATGGCTGCTGCTCTCTGTCGATGCTGCTATAGCTACTCACCATCGCTATTGCTATCGCTGCTATTGCTACAAATGCTCCCCATAGCTGCTGGTGCTGTAGGCACTTGCCGCTGCTGCTGCTACAATTGCTATTGCCGATGTGGCTTGCTACTGGCGTCGCTGCCTCTGTTGCCTCTGCTGAAATCTAGTCGTGATGGATCCTCCCAGGACCTACTAATCCTGTTTTGGATGGCTGTTGCTGCTACCACTCATTGCTGCTGCTATTGTTGTTGCATCTCTACTGGAGAGCTGAACGAGTTGTGACTTGTTGGCTCTGATACCATGGAAAGATTCTAGGAAGCTTTGTAGAAAACTTGCCGCTGACTGGATGCCAACGCTCATTCTGCTCGCGGCGTCAACACATGTTGGACACGAATAGGAAAGGGTTGGCTAGGCGACACAAACAGGGTGTAAAGTGTGCTTCCATAAAAAACATGTGCAGAGAGAGATACAACAATGACCCATACACACCTAAACAACTGTAAGGCCTGGTGCATGGCCAGCGCAGCCAGGGTCACGTCTGGCTGTGCAAAACAAGAGAAATTGCCAAAATGGCCGCAACGAGGCTGAAACACTCGTCTTGCCGTAGCTTCCTACACAGGCGTCAGATTGACGCGCAGTTTGAAACAAAATGTCCAACACGATGAGCCAGACATGTTCGTAATGTGCAAGGCAGGTTTCCTTGTGACCCCCGAAACTCATCTCCGGGTGCTGTTTTGGCCGACAAGCAAGGTACATAACTAAGCACCGGGCAACACGTCACAAGCTCTCGACATGCACACACTTGTTCAAGGTTGTGGGTCTCCACGTCGCACCGGTACGACCCACCAGGTGAGTGGGCCTCGACCAGCACAACCTCAGGTCTCCTCATGACCCCGGAACATGTCTTTGGATGCCCAGGTGATAAAGCAGTCTTGGGATCAAAAGACCAATGGTGCCACAATCATTGTGTGGAGCGGTGTCGGCTCAAAGCCCACACAACAACACCCTTGGGCTGCAAGAGCTGTCAAGAAGGCACCAATTAAACACTCATCCTCAATGCGAGAATCCTTGGGACATGAACCCAAACAATTTTGTGTCCTAGTAACTGTGTTCGTCTTGCAAGTAGGTAGGCTACAAAGGTGTCAGTTTTAGGGAACAGTACACCCCCCCCCTGGCTTAAGCAATCTTGGGAAGAACAGTCAAGCAACGGCTTCACCTGAAAGTGGTTGTAGATGTGATAGCATCATCAGAGAGGAGAGGATGAGGCTAGAATGACTACTACGTGTACAAGTCACTCATGCACTATCAAACGCATGTCACTCTCTAACTCAAGAGTAGTACAAGAAGAGGAAGTCAGTCTCACCTCAAATGCACGGAGACTGCCAGAGATCCCAGCTGGCAGGGACCTAGGCATCACTCTCATTGGACTCAAAGGGTACAAAGGTAGAGAAGATGCTGCTGAATACTCCATGGCCGGGAGAAGACAGAGAAGCTGAATCCCTCACATCTGGTAGTTGCCCGAGGGTCCACTCAATAGACTCCGGACCTGTGTGTACCGAAAAGATGGTGCTGGAAGCTCACAGAGTGGAGGTTAAAGACAGAGCTGGATCTGTGTGTGTGGAGTACACTCTTGCAGTCAATACGCTCTTGTACATCAATTGCACACTCCAATATGTGCACGTGCTCCTGTACTACAACCAACTCACCCTGAAGATGAGAGATGTGCTCACGCATCTTGGCATGATCCTCCTGAGTGTCTGGGCAGAAATCAAACTCGACATCCTCGAGCACCAATAACACCTCACTGTAAGTGGTAGACAGTGAGAAACTACTAGGAAGCTTCCTAAAAAAGCTGTTGCTGACTTGGCAGCATTGTCCAGTTAGCTGGCACACAAGCAAGCAAGAAGGTGTAAGAAACACCAAGGGTTAGGCTAGGGAGACGCGCAAAGTCTCATAAGCTCCAATGTGATTCATATAGAAATGACAACTGACAAGCGCATAGCATAAACACCTGCCGTGGTGCACGAAAGGTGACGCACGTGGGAGTGTGAGTTTGTCCTAAAACCGGTCCAAAACCACTGCTTTGGCCATACCTCCGGGCTTAGGCATCCAAAAGGAACACCGTCTGAACCTAGAGATGCAATCTCGAGTCTGATGCTACGTCTGGTCACACGTACAATTCTGGCATCAATCAGTAGAAAGACAATGCAAAACATGCAAATCAGGCTCGAGAGCCAATCCACTGAGAAAACTCTAGCAACTGCGAAAAAACTTCAGAGCACCCAACAAGCACTCGGGAATGTTGTGGCAACTGTCTGGCAGCTGCTAGTGGGTGGAGCCACCATGTGTCGGTGCTCTAGCACCAGTTGGGTCCGCATCAAGGATCTGCACAAGCATGGACGCAGCTGATTGGTCATAAGAAGTTATACAAAGAGACGGGTCACCAAAAGGATGCCTCACATGACAACACTCTCCCATGACCCGATGGTATGCATGTACATACATGTCAGAACTGACATAAGGGTGCAACGAGATGCTCAACTGTCCATGCTCATACACCCCACTCTTAGCCACTCTCAGGCAATGAGCGAAGCCCAACAGAACGAATAGCCACCATGAGCTTTCCGCGCGTCAGTGCCTTTGTCAAGAAGTTAGCGCACTTCATGTTCGTGTTCACCCAAATGCCGGCGATCACCTGTCGCTTCTCAAGATTACGCACAAAGTGATGCTCAATAGCAATGTGCTTCGTGCGTACATGAAACACACCAGAGTTCTCTGCAATGGCAAGAGCACTCTTGTTGTCACAGCGCAAAATGACGCAAGGTACTGAATGTCATGACTCACAAAAGAAACGCTACACCCACATCGCCTCAGCAGCCACTTCCCCAAATACAACATACTCAGCTTCCAATGAGGTACGTCTTGTTGGAATGATGCTCCTCACCATGGCAGGAGTGACTCCAAAAAAGAACACCAAAAAGATAAGCCTTAGTGGCTTAGTGGTTAATGGTGTCCACCTATAGAGGCAGGGGCCCGGGTTCAAGTCCCACAAGATGAAGTTATGCCCTGCCTCAAGGGAGGTGGAAAATAGATGCCAGGAAGCTAGCTCAACCTCTAGAGTTCCTCTTTAAGATTCTAGAAGGCCAGGTGAGGGTCCAGGAAGGTGGCACACCTTCTAGAAGGGGTGACTTGTCCTACAAGGCATCTAGAGGTGTCTTGGTCTTCTGGACACCTTC
>SZWC01000596.1:156776-226112 GCA_023375785.1 Penium margaritaceum | reverse complement strand
CTCAACCTCTAGAGTTCCTCTTTAAGTTTCTAGAAGGCCAGGTGAGGGTCCAGGAAGGTGGCACACCTTCTAGAAGGGGTGACTTGTCCTACAAGACATCTAGAGGTGTCTTGGTCTTCTGGACACCTTCTCTCCTACTAGAAGCAAGCTGAGGAATCTAGGAAGGGGCAGAAGCTTCTAGAGGAGGGAAGGGATGCCTTCCTAGGTGGGAAAAGGACAGCCTACCAGGGAGCACTCTAGAAGCCATAGAATCTGCTAGGAAGCTCCAAATCTGGCATGCTTTGGTGTTCTGGAAAGCTTAGATCAGTGGCTATAAAATGCCACTGCTTTTGAGCCTTGATCAAGTGTTATTTCCCATTCAATTGAGGCCAAAACTATTGCCTCACTCTCTGACCAGATTTTGCCATCCTTGGAACCAGTTGCCTCCACAGTTTCAGTCTCCCCAAGAAGAGTTGGTGGTGTGAACCATCCACTGCTAGGGACCCTCCAGGGTGCACACTCACCCTCAGGCCAACAGAGGGTTATGGGCCCACGCCTCTAAGGGGTTAAAAGCCAGCTTGATTTCACGCTTCCAACAGCAAGACATGGCAACCAGCGAGCAAGAGAGCAGCCGCGCTATCCTTAAGTTTGATGGGACAGGCTTTGCCTTGTAGAGGTGGCAGTTTGAGGTCTTCCTCAACGACAAGGGACTGCTTGCGCTCGTAGAAGGTGATGAGACTGCTCCACCGGAGACTGCAACGGCTGAGGTGAAGGAGGCATACAAGAAGCGCAACAAAAAGGCATTGGCGCTCCTTGTGTCCGCATTATGCCCACCACAACTTGGGCACATCCAAGGATGCACCCTGGCCGCAGACGCATGGTCAAAACTCTGCTCCATCTACCAGTCAAGCAACCTTGCCAATCAGCTCTTCATCTTCAAACGGCTCGTCACCCTCCGAGCCAACGAAGGAGACAACATCATGGAGATCATGCAGTACATTGAGTCCCTCGCAGCAGAGTGCATGGCCACGGGTTGGGAGGTCGACTTTCAGTTGCAAGCTATGATCCTCCTTTTGGCCTTGCCGGACAGTTGGAGTCCTATGATCACAGTCCTAGGTGGCTGGCCTCCCGACGAGTTGAAGTACCCAAAGGTTGCTGAGTTCGTGCGCAATGAGTGGATGCGACGTGGCGGTCGAGAGAGCGCAGCGGCATCAACTTCAGCTTACTCAGTTCATCCTCAAAGTAGAGGCCGAGGCGACAAGTGGAAGGGTGCCAAACAGGGCACCAAGAAGGGTGACAAGAAGGGGGAGTGCTTCAACTGTGGCAAGGAGGGCTACTACGTGCGCAAATGTCCTAAGAAGAAAACAGATCAGCCGCAGCGGGGCGGGAAGAAAGATGAGCACGCCCTTATGGCGTACAACTCCACCAACTTGAAGGATCCGGGAGTTGCCGTCATCGACTCCGGATCAGGCCGCCACACGCAATGCAACAGGGCGGCATTTGTCACCTACGGCGCCTTGGAGAGACGCATGACGGTGGCCAATGGAAAAACAGAGGTGGCCGCCGGTGAGGGTAACGTCCGCATTGAGTCAGTTGTGGATGGCAAACCTGTCACAAGCACAATCTACGATGTGCTGCATATGCCCAACTTTGGGGCAAATTTGCTCTCTGTCAGCCGCCTTACCGATAAGGGACTTGAGGTGCTCTTCACAAAGAAGGAGGCCGTCATCCGCAAAGAGGGCAAAGGTGAGGTGATTGTGCGTGCCAAGAAGGAGGACGACTTGTACCTGCTACGCGCGAAGATCCTCAGCAGCCGGGTGGGGTCCAGCGCCGCCAATCTTGCAACGAAGGACGGAGGAGACCTGGACCTATGGCACCGCCGACTCTGCCACATTTCTCCATCAACAGTGAAGGAGATGGCTAAGAGGGAAGTGGTGCGGGGTCTCCAAATCAGTGGCCTTGATGGAACCAAGGAGACCGTGTGTGAGCCATGCATCATTTGCAAATCAATTCGGCAGCCGTTTGTCGCTAAGGGGACGCGTGCATCGGCAAAACTGGCTGTGGTACACAAAGATGTGTGTGGACCGCTTGAGAGCTCCATCGGCGGAGCTCGCTACTTCCTCACCTTCATCGATGACCACAGCCGGAAACTCTACCTCTACCCAATGAAGCGGAAGAGTGAGGTCCTTGCGTGCATGCAAGAGTTTGTGGCTGATGTGGAGCGGCAAACAGAGTTGAAGGTGAAGGCGTTCCGGAGTAACAACGGCAGTGAATATGCGGGATGCATTGGGTGGATGAAGAGCAAGGGGATTGAGTGGCAGAAAACAACTCCACACTCCCCACAATAGAATGGCATCGCAGAAAAAGCGAATCGCGCAATCCTTAACATGGTGCGATCCATGTTGAGCGACGCCGGCCTTACACAACGGTATTGGGCGGAGGCGGCAAGGACAGCAGCGTACATCATGAATCTCATGCCAACCAAGCCGCTGAAGGACAAGGAGAGCAATGCGTGGAAGACGCCACAAGAGGTGTGGAGCGGGAGGAAGCCGGCAGTGGGTCACCTCCGCACGTTTGGTTGTGTTGCACATGCAATGGTGCAGGCACGTGAGGGACGGAGCAAGTTGGACCCGCGTACCCGCCGGTGTATTTTCCTTGGATATGATAGCGGAAGCAAGGCGTATCGTCTCTTTGACCCAAGGAGGCAGCAAATTGTGCGGAGTCGCGACGTCACGTTTGACGAGAAAAGCCGTTGGACAGACAAGGAGGCAGGTCTCTCCAAGAGGGGGGAGTGGCTGCCACTCCTTGAGGGGGAGACGCCGGAGGACGTGAATGAGGGTGACATCCTCGCATCACCACCAACCGGAGAGTATCGCCTGAGGGATGGGCGACTGGCAGAATTTATTCCGACCAGTTCGGATGAGGAATCCGAACCACCAGAGATGGACGTGGAGGTGGGGAGTCAACAGATGTCTCCAAGGTCTCCAAGAGAGGGGGAGCAGGTGCTTAGAGAGGATGGCGCCGAAAGGGGACAGCAACAACAACAACCGGCTCAAGAGCCCCGCACGAGCAGCCGTGTGCGAAGAAGGACAAAAAGATATGATGCCGACAAGGGCATTTGGACTGGGTTCGCGCAAGAGGAGCCTCAAGGAGGCACTGCACAAGAAGGATGGGGCTGAGTGGGAGGGAGCACTAAGATGTAAGCTCGCCTCCCATGAGGAAAAAGTCTCCTCAGTTATAGGTTGAGCATGGACGACTGCCATGGGTGATGCGCAAGGGGGAGATTGTTGGAATGATGCTCCTCACCATGGCAGGAGTGACTCCAAAAAGGAACACCAAAAAGATAAGCCTTAGTGGCTTAGTGGTTAATGGTGTCCACCTNCTCCTACTAGAAGCAAGCTGAGGAATCTAGGAAGGGGCAGAAGCTTCTAGAGGAGGGAAGGGATGCCTTCCTAGGTGGGAAAAGGACAGCCTACCAAGGAGCACTCTAGAAGCCATAGAATCTGCTAGGAAGCTCCACATCTGGCATGCTTTGGTGTTCTGGAAAGCTTAGATCAGTGGCTATAAAATGCCACTTCTTGTGAGCCTTGATCAAGTGTTAATTCCCATCCAATTGAGGCCAAAACTATTGCCTCACTCTCTGACCAGATTTTGCTATCCTTGGAACCAGTTGCCTCCACAGTTTCAGTCTCTCCAAAAAGAGTTGGTGGTGTGAACCATCCACTGCTAGGGACCCTCCAGGGTGCACACTCACCCTCAGGCCAACACGTCTAGTACAACCCTACTTGTCGGTACGCCATAACACGACAATGTCGCCAAGCAGGAGCACATAGCCTATCGGACTGCACCCATCAGGGCTCCATGCCCAGTCACTATCTATATAACCATCAATTACCACTAAATACTGTCGTCAAAAGCAGAGTCCAAGGTGCGGCATGGAAATCACATTCTTTACCACTCGCACAGCCGCATGAAGAGCTCTCACTTGAGGATACTGCTAGAACTGTACAAGAAGGTTGACACCGAAGGCGATGTCAGGTCATGTGATAGTGGCCAAGTACATCAGAGAGCCAATGAGGCGCAAGTACCGGGTCACGTCCACTGTCTCCCTCGGCTCTGCTAGATCATCCAACTTTAGAGCATGCTGCCTGTTAGGTGTGATGGAGATGGAGGCTGTGGGAATTACACCAAGGAGTTCATCAAACCGTTCCTCCACAATGTGAGCGTAACGTGCTTCATACAACAAGAGTATCCGTCGCTGACGATCACGTACAATCTCTATCCCAAGCAACATAGGTTTAGGACCAAAATCCTTCATCTTGTAGGTTGTTTGAAGGAATGTCTTGACCTCCTTCACAGTCTCCATGGAGGGGGACGCATTGAGGAGGTTATCCACATAGAGCAGGATGGCAGTGAAGCTCTCAATGGTATGTCTCAGAAAGAGTGACAGGTCGGCATCACTCTGCATGTATCCGACACGTGTCACTATGACAGTGATCTCTAGGTTCTAGCATCAAGGTGACTACTTCAGTCCATAGAAGGCCTTCCATAAGCGCCAGACCTTATCACTGACCTCAAAGCTTGGTGGCTGGACCATGTAGATCTCATCCTTCGGACTCAGTTTGACCACAACCAAATCAGTTGTGACATTGCAAGTGACCAAGAACTCACGGGAGGCCAACTTGTAGTTGACAGGACACGCTTTATGCACCTTTGTGTAGTCTGCCTGGACACTCTTGCTAAGGGCTTTCGTGTCAGGCTCGCCACTCTGAACACTATGAGTCGGGCGTCTAGACATTGAGTTAGCAATTTGCTAAGCCCTATAGGCCAGTGGTCGGAGACAACCACCGGGTTCGATGCTGAGGCGCTTACCTCACGCTGTAATGAAGGCTTTTGGGCCATAGCCATAGGGGAAACAGGAACATGTACGGGAGTGGCTGAGACTGGAGAGTCTATCATTGGTGCGGAATTAGGTGTGCCATGTTGACATGATGCGCCACTTGCCATGAGGGTCGTTGATTGCACTCCCTGATTTGACCACTGAGAAGTGGTCGAACACCTCATCTGACTTGAGATTTGGATTTGTTGGAGTTTTCCATGCAGGATCAATCTTTGAATCGCTCGAATTGAGTGATTATTCAGAAAGTTAGCCTTGCCCGAGAATTGGGTGTTCGACGAGTGGAATCTGATACCCGCCATAGGTGGCGAGATAATCCACCGCCCGTGATCCGAGTTCGTCTCCAACAAGCTCTGAATGCACCATGGGCATGAGTTAAGTAAGTTCAAGGACCTCCTTGATCAGGATGAACCTCTCTTTGACTTATGGGCAAGGAAAGGCACTCCGACGAGTCATTGTTGAAGCGCCTCCCGTTGCCTAGTGAGCAAGGCAAGGTTGGCAGCTCCACCAAGGGTTACTTCGATGGCCATAGTAGGGGCTCTACTGCTCCAGTTTGGACGTGCTTGGATGCGTTGGAAATCGTAGAACACAGGCTATAAGGATATGATGTAATCTCACTATGCTTACAAACAAAAAAGTGTTTCAATTCAGTTTAACTGAATGCGACGTGTTGTACCCCCTCACATCCATGATCCTTGTGCTCCACACTCATCACCAAAGATGTCCATTGGCTGCCCCAAACATTGGTAGCGTGCATCCGTGAGAGCTAGGCTTCCTTGAGGGTACTTCTACACCCACTAGTGCCAAAAAATGGTTATGGGGCCACGTGCCTAGAAGGACCCTAGCTCGACAGCATTCACGCTACTACTGCGCGCCATGACAATGACCGAGCAAGAGAGCAGCATGGACGTCCTCCTAGCTGACGGGAGGGACTTCCCCTCGTGGAGTTGGACCATGAAGGTCTACCTTGACAAGGGACTGCTTGACCTGGTCTGAGGCGAAGAGAGAGCTCCTGTGGCATCCTCGACAGCCGAGGAGGTGGAGGCGTTCGAGAAACGCAACGACGAGGCGCTTGCTCTGATCGTGACAGCGTTGTGCCCGGCACAACGCACACATGTCCAAGGATGCATAGAGGCCGCAAAGGCCTGGGAGAAGCTATGCATCACACACAACCCGTCATGTGTTCAGCAACGTCTCCTCCTCATCAAACAGCTTTTCACCCTCCAAGCTGATGAAGAGACCAGCCCGTCGGAGCTCCTGCAAGAAGTCGAGACGATGGTGTCCCGCTGTCATCAGGCAATATGGGCCATTGACTCCCACTTGCAAGTAGCAGCGCTCCTCCTGGCCCTTCCTAACAGTCAGGCCGCTACGATCACTAGCAACGGTGATCTACAAGGAAAAATGCTGACATTCAAAGAGGTGGCACAAATGGTGTGCGACCGGTAGACCAAAATCACCGTGGTGGAGCAAGGGACGGTGTCCGTAGCATCAGCCCTGATTGCCCGCTCTCGAGGAGGAGAGGGAGATCAAGGGGAGCAAGGGAAGCATCCATGCCGCACCAAGAGAAGGGAGTACCATCGGTGTGGCCAAGAGGGCCACTGGAGACAGGACTGCATAACGGGAACTGCGAGTCTAGCCACATAGGTGGCAGAAGGGCAGCAGACCAATGTGGCAGTTGTCGACTCCATACGCTCCATGAAGGGGGCTCAAATGGCAGAACCTGAGGCAAGCAAGCGGCAGGCGTGTTTGGAGCGAGGAGGCTCCAACAGGCCCCAAAAGGGGGCCTGCTACAAGTGTGGCCAGCAAGGCCACTAGAAGGCGACGTGTACAGCGGAAGTCGCGGACTTCGACAAGCGTGTCGGAAGAGGACGGCAGGTCGAAGTAGTTGTCGACATGCCATGCAGCAGTGATCAGCTCCATGCTGCGGGAGCTGATGTGGTCAAGGACCACGTGACATGCCGTGGGCATGCAACGTCCACAACCTCCAAGAGGGAGCATATGGCAAAGCAAAAAACGGGGGCTACCGCCATACATCACGATGGAGGTGATGTGCTCCGAGGAGGCAGAAAGCGGGTGGAGGAGTCGGTCGAGAAGAAGGGCGTTGTAACGAGGAGGCTCAAAGCGCCTGATTTGGCGACAGAGGTGCTGTCCGCGAGTCACCTCGTTGAGGAGGGACTTGAAGTGACCTTCATGAGGAAGGGGTGCCTCCTATAAGGGGAGGGCAGTGGGCGTGTCGTGGCACGTGGTATACACAAAGGAGGTGTGTACCCAATATGTCCCGACGTCCTCACGAGGAGCAGCCGTGACTCCAACGTGGACAGCTGTCGGAGCAAGGAAGCGGTTGCAGCTGTGTCTAAGAGGGGCCAACCTGAGGGTGCAGTGGGTGGAATGGAGGGTACCATCTGGGCTAGATGGAGTGATCTGGACCAAAAGGAACGCCATGCAACTGGACACCAGGTGATGGGTGCATGGCCTCCAAGGGAGGCAAGAGAAGTGGTCCAGGGAGAGCATCATCGGCAGGTGGCCTGGCTCTCCTCACAGCCAAAAGGGGCCCAGTACTAGGAGAATGGTGAACCGGAGCCACAAGGCAGGCCAAACGGGTGCTGCCGAGTTCCATGTAAGAGCGGTGGTGGTTGCACAGAGGACAATGCAGCAAAACAAGGACGACAAGGAGGCGCGTCCGCAAGGGGAGCATGAGGAGCTGAAAACCTTGATGAAAGGAGAGTAGCTGCGATGTGAGGGCCAAAATGTGGATTCTCAAGTGTTGGCACGGGGTGTCGGCAAGTCGCGTGTGTAGGGCTCTGTCTCAGGGACTGAGGAGAAGGAGAGCAGCTGTAAAGGGCCGCGCTATCAACCGGAGGAAAACGGGCTCCGAGCTGTGGAGGTGGTGGACCAGGGCCACAAGGCGGGCACAAAACGTGTTGCCAAAGTCTCAAGAGGAAGCGTTGGTGGCGGCTGGGAGGACCATACAACAGATTGAGGACGACATGAGGGCAGGCCCTCAAAGTGAGCCATGGCGGCTCGGTGCAGCAGTGAACCGGGACCAAGATCACTGCGCAGTAGAAGGCCGGACAGTGGGCGCACCGTAACAAAAGTGGGCGGATGTGGTCCGGAGGACTGTGCAACAAGGGGAGAATGGCGGCAAGTGGCTGAGCTCTCCATTAGAGCAAAACGTGCTCCGAGCGCCTGAGCATAGGACCAGGCCGCAATGCGCGGTCTAGGCGTTGGTGGCTCCAAGTCCTCAAGGAGGAGGGAAAGCACTCAAGGGATATGGAACAAAGGATGCGGCAAGCAGGCCTGTAATGAGGTGCCCATGTTTTTTTGACATACTCGGGGCCTCGACCGAGTTTGAGGGGAATCTGGGCCATTTTCCGCTTTTCGGAATATTGGCTCGTAGTCGAGCTCACCTCCGCTCGACCGCGACTATGCGGATGCGGGGATGCAAGGACGTGCGGACGCGAGGAAGGAGCGAGCAAGTGCGAGCTCCACATGCCAAGGGCGTGTTTTGCTTGCACCTTTGCGTGGCATTCCGAACACGCCACGCGAGGGTGGCTTCTCCTCCTCTCGGCGAGTGGCATACCGGTGACGCCATCCGCCAAGGGGTTGTTTAGACAGACGGCCCCGGCAATGGACGCGGTCAACGATGGCAGTAAAACCGGTGACTGCGACCGTGTGACGGTTGCAGTTCTCCGGTGGCGTGTACAACAAGGCGACCTCACCCACCGCCGAGAGCCATATGAGGTTAACGCGGCGGCTCGCCAAGAGAGAAGACAGACCGTCGATCTCGACGATCGATGGCCAAGCATTTCTTGCACTAGGCATTAGGTGCAAGTAGAGCACCAGGTTCAGGTGCAAGCACAGCACCAAGTTCAGGTGCAAGTAGCTTGTTGTAGCAAGCTAGGAAAGCAGTAGGCTGAGGCCTACGCTAGCCAGCCGGACAGTGTAGATACCCTATACTCAGTTCAATCTAATTAACCTGTATTTTCCAGCTATGGCTTCCACACATCTCCAAGTCTATCTTTCCGCTACGAATGTGCTCTCCACACACCAAGGCTGAATCTCCACAGAGCACCCACTATCACATTTGGTATCAGAGCCAGAGCCACGCGTTGGGCGGAAGCGCTGCTGGTGCTCGCAAAACTTCAAGGAGCGAAGGCACGGACTACGCCGGACAACGTTGAGGCTGATCGAGAGGGAGATTGCTGGACCAGACTTTGAAGGCAACGCATGAGCCAACCTCTGGAAAACGTTCTACATCTCTAGAGCGTCCACACGGCCTATAGTGCATGCACGGGAGACAACGGGTGACTCCCACGCACTTCAAAGACGTCAGATTTTCCTCGCGGACCGCCGAATTGCTGCCGAAAATGTTTGCGATTGCTGCCGAAACGATGCCAATCTTTTTCGAACGATCTCGAATGGCAAAAAGTCATCAAGAGCCATGGAGCAGGCCTTGCAGCAGACTGTAGAGCAGTTGGGAGCTCTCAAGTTGGAGAATGAGCGGCTCAATCGACAGATGGTTGACCTGCGGGATGGGACTGGCGCTGGACAGGTTGTGGAGGCCCGGTCAAGGAGTCCACCCAGACCAAAGCCAAACGCTCCGGAAGCGTTCAATCCCTCTGTCAAGGGAGCGAGCGTTTGCACCTGGTTGTTTGCAATGAAAAGCTGCTTTGGGGCTCTGGGTCACCCTCCAGAGGACGATGCTGTGCGTGTGTCATTCGTAGTGACATTGTTATGCGGAGCGGCATTGGAGTGGTGGAGGCAGCTGAATATGCTGGCCACTCAAGGTGGAGGTGGGAACACAGCTATGCAACATGCCGTATTGTGGCAGCCAGGTGTGGTGCAAGCTGAAGCTTGCGTTCCGACGACATGGGAGCACTTCGAGCAAGCCATCAGAGATTGATACGATCTTGTGAATGCCTCCATTGTCGCACGCAACAAGCTTAAGCAGCTGAAGCAGATCGGCTCGGTGAAGGATTCCACATGACGTTTCTTGGTGTTGTGCTCTGCGATCGACGACATGAGCGAGCTGGAGATGGCAGACAAATACCACGACGGATTGAAGGCAGAAACTTAGCGCACGCTGGCACTAAGTGGCATCACGGACTTCCAGGCGACGGTAGCTACTACTGAGTGCGTTGACGCGCTACACTACCATCGAGGGGATTTCCGTGAGAAACAAGAGAATTTTCAACGTCGAGCACAGCACCAACAAGCTGACCCCATGGAGATCGACACAGTGCAAGGAGGCCAGATGCAAAGCAAGCCGCATGGTAGGAACTGTTGGATCTGCGGGAAACCTGGGTACCACAAGAAGGACTGCAAGAAGAAGCAGCAGGGAAACGGCAACCAGTAGTGAGTGGCAGGCGGCCAACTACTGGGAAAGCTTTGTCTGCATCTGCGAACACCAGCCCCGAAAGTCCTTTGACAACTAGGGAGCTGCTGAGTGTATTACTACGGAGCAAAGGAAGCGGGAGCGTTCCGGGGATCCTCCTGAAAGCCAAGTTTTTATCAGCTGGTTTTGCGAACGACGAGGGGCGCCAGACTCGTCGGCAGATTAAAGCGTTGCTAGAATGCGGCGCGTCGCACTCATTCTTCAGCGACGAGCTTGCAAAGAGGTTGGGGCTTGCACGGCTACCTGGGAAGCCAACTACGACCAAGTTGGTACAAGGGGAGCTGGAGTGCGGACCGCCTCTGAAGCCTCTAAGGATTTGTCTGGGCAAGCTGTCGTGCGATGTGAACTTTTGCACGTGCCCGATGGACACCTACGACGCCATTTTGGGGCGTGACTGGCTGCACCGGTGGAATCCTGCTGTGGATAGGGTACGCAGCCAGGTGAAAGTGAAGAAATGCGGAGAGCAAATTGTTTTGCCGTTGTGGACAGAGGAGGACTCCACGGCAGGCAAGGTACCGCAGTTGAGTTACGTGCAGCTAAAGGGTTGTCAGCGCAAGGGGGATCAAGTGTACCTTGTGTGGGTACGACAAGAGGCAGCAGCTGAAGAGGTGGAACTGTTGGCAGCGAAGAAAAAACTACAAGAGGACGAGCAGGAGAAAGCACCAGTAGTATAGTTATCAGAAGGCATCAAGGGAGTGTTAGACAACTACAATGACATGTTTCCAACTGAGCTGCCAAAGGGTTCACCACCGAAGCGGGACATCGACGACAAAATCAAGCTTTTTCCTAGAGCAACTCCAACAGTGCAAGCTGCTTATCGCATGAGCGATAACGAGCTGTGTGAGCTAAAGAAGCAGTTGGAGGAGCTCACGGAGCAAGGGTTTATCAGACCGTCGGTGTAACCTTATGCTGCACCGGTCCTCTTTGTGAAGAAAAAGACAGGGGAGCTGCGGATGTGCGTGGACTATCACACACTGAACAACGTAATGATCAAGAACCGATACCACCTGCCAAGGGTCGAGGAGCAGTTTGACCAGCTGAGGGGAGCGCATTTCTTTAGCAAGATTGACTTGCGCTCGGGGTACCATCAGATCCAAATTGCGGAGCAAGATGTGGAGAAGATGGCATTCCGGATGCGGTACGGTCATTTGAAGTACCTCGTGATGCCGTTTGGATTAACCAACGCTCCTGCAACATTCATGAGCCTCATGAACAGGATCTTCCACCCTCACTTGGACCAATTTGTGGTGGTGTTCCTCGACGACATCCTCATCTACTCCCAAACTCTGGAAGAGCATCAACAACATCTTTGGCAGGTGTTGGAAATTCTTCGGAGAGAGAAGTTGTTTGCAAAACTCTTCAAGTACGAGTTCTAGAAAAGGGAGGTGGAGTTCCTTGGGCACATCGTAAGCGGCAAGGGTCTCCGCATGGACCCAAAGAAGGTGGAAGCAATGAAGCAGTGGCCGACACCAAAGTGCATGCGTGACATCGAGGTCTTCCTGGGGTTTTTCAACTACTACCGGAAACTCATCCGAGGGTACACAGAGAAGGGTGCGTCGCTAGTTCAGTTGCTAAGGAAGGATCACCAGTGGGAATGGGGCGGTCAGGAGTAGAAGAGCTTCGAGGAGTTGAAGGATGCAATGTGTGATGCTCCGGTCCTGGTCCATCCGGATTCATCCAAGGAGTACGTCATGGCGACGGGCGCAAGTGACTATGCCATTGGGGCGATGCTGATGCAGGATCACGGAAAGGGGCAACAGCCGATTGCGTATGCATCTCGCAAGTTGCAAGGGCCAAAGATGAATTACGCAATCCATGAGAAGGAGATTCTAGCGGTGATCCATGCATTCAAGCACTGGAGGTCTTACCTCAAGTCGTGACGCTGCGTGGTCTTCACGGATCACTATGCCCTCAAGTACCTGAAGACGCAGCCAAATCTTAGTCGTCGACAGACTTGCTAGATGGAGTTCTTAGAGGGGAGTTTTGACTATGAGATCCAGTACAAGCCTGGGAAGGTGAACCCGGCAGATCCTCTGTCCCGAAGGCCAAACTTGAGCCTCAACGCCATCTAAGTGCTGATGGGATCTCCAGTCATGCATAGCCTGTTTAAGCACGGCTATGGCATGGACAGTGAGTTCATGGGTGGTGCGCTGAAAGACGCCACGTGGGATGGAGTATACTGGCGAAGGAGGCAGGAGCGTAGGATTGTCGTGCCGGACTATGCGCCGTTGAAGCAGTTGTTGCTGGAGGAGGCGCATGACACCCATTATTCGGGTCATTTTGGCTTCGACAAGACGCTCAAGGCTTTGGCATGCCAATATTGGTGGTCGTCAATGGCGACTGATTGCAAGAGGTTTGTGAGCAGCTGCGATGTGTGCCAACGCATCAAGGCACGGAGGACCAAGCCACCAGGGGAACTACAACCATTGTCTGTACCAGAGAGGCCATGGACAGACATCTCGCTTGACTTCATTGGCGGCTTGCCTGTAACGCAGCAAGGCAACAACACGGTGTTGGTTGTGGTGGATCGGTTTGCCAAGATGGCACATTTCATCGCATGTCCTAAGAGCATCACAGCTGCCGGGACAGCTCAACTCCTCCTAAGTCATGTCATCAAGCTGCATGGAGTGTCGTAGTCGGTGGTCTCAAATCGCAATACATGCTTCACTTTGCGATTCTGGAGAGATCTCATGGAGAAGCTGGGCACGCGGGTGCAACTGACCACGACCTACCACCCACAGAGCGATGGGCAGACGGAGCGCACAAACCAAACATTGGAGCAACTGCTGCAGAGCATGGTCCCACCGGATGGAGAGGGTTGGGAGGAGAAGCTCGGAGTGCCAGAGTTTGCCTACAACTGAGCGGTGTCAGCGTCAACAGGAAAGTCACCGTTTGAGGTGGTCTATGGCCACCAGCCACTGAGCCCAGCCACCCTTGCTACGGCAACATCTCTTCTGGCTGTGTAGCAGATTGCTGAAGGGTTTGCCACCACTTGGGACGTGGTACGGCAACGGCTGTTGAAGGCACAGAAGCAGCAAAAGCGGCAGGCTGATAAGCATCGCTTTGCGGAGTCGTTCCAAGTGGGAGATCAGGTGATGTTGAACTCTGCTAACCTGTAGTTGATGGGAGTTGGGAGTCCCAAAATGAAGCCGCGATGGGTGGATCCGTTCCGTATTCTAGAGAAGCGGTCGGCTGTTTTATACAAGCTGGAGGTGCCAGCTCACTACATCATCCATCCAGTGTTCCACATCTCCTTCCTTCATGCCTACAGCGACCCTAACACATTCTTCCAAGGTCATGGGACGCCTCCATCTCCTACTGTTCAGGTTGAAGGAAGTGAGGAGTTTGAGGTGGAGACGATTTTGGCGGATCGCCAGAGGGGACGTCAGCGCACGTTTCTGGTGTAGTGGACGAGGTACCCGGTGGAGCACAACTCTTGGGAGCCAGAGGCCAACTTCCATGCTCGCGGTCGAGCTCACCTCCGCTCGACCGCGACTATGCGTATGCAGGGATGCGAGGACGCACGGACGCGAGGAGCGAGTGAGCAAGTGTGAGCTCCACACGCCAAGGGCCTGTTTCGCTGGCACCTTCGCGTGGCGATCTGAACACACCACGCGAGGGTGGCTTCTCCTCCTCTCGGCGAGTGGCATACCGGTGACGCCATCCGCCGAGGGATTCTTTAGACGGACGGCCCCGGCAACGGATGCCGTCAACGGTGGCAGTAAAACCGGTGACTGCGAACGTGCGAAGGTCACAGTTCTCCGGTGGCGTGTACAACAAGACAACTGCACCAACCGCCGAGAGCAATATGACGCGGTTAACGCGGCGGCTTGCCAAGAGAGAAGACAGACCGTCGATCTTGACGATCGACGACCAAGCATTTCTCGCACTAGGCATTAGGTGCAAGTAGAGCACCAGGTTCAGGTGCAAGAAGAGCACCAAGTTCAGGTGCAAGTAGCTTATCGTAGCAAGCTAGGAAAGCAGTAGGCTAAGGCCTGGGCTAGCCAGCCAGACAGTATGAATACCCTGTACTCAGTTCAATCTAATCAACCTGTATTTTCCAGCTCTGGCTTCCACACATCTCCAAGTCTATCTTCCCGCTACAACTGTGCTCTCCACACACCAAGGCTGAATCTTCAGAGAGCACCCACTATCACAAGGTCGGCATCTCCAGCATCTACAAATGAGGCGGATGAACCATGTAATATGCACACTTTGGGAGAGGGGAGTGACATCTCCGGCTCTCCAACTTCTCCCAAAGAGGAGGAGACTGTGTATAAGGAGTGCAGCAAGGGAGTAGAGACCAAAGGACCGGCACCGGAAGCCCTCTTAAAAATGGAGAGGCATGCATGTCTGGGATGTGCGGTGAGGCAACGGTAGCAGCGCAGTCGGCGGTTCAAGGAGCAATCACAGCTGTAGCACCACGGATCTTGCGAGGCTGGTTGCAATGAAGGGCAAGCCAGTGCTGGCAGTGCATACAATAGCAGCTTGGTCAAGACTGCACGCGTAGAGGTGGTGGCATCAAGGGCCAATATGAGCACCAAGGAAGCACTGCCGCAAGGTTTGGGAGGTGTGCAGCATGTCGGGCCAAGCTCGCAAGGTGTCGAGGGTGCTGAAAATACAATGGCTACCAAGGCACACTTGAAGGCACTCAAGTGCTCCCAAGTCATCTCGGGGACGAGATCGACTGCCCCGACAAGCAGCAACACCAACACAACAAGGGTCACAAGGCAGGCCATGAGGGTGCTGCAAAGTCCCGAACGGGGGCACACATGACAAGAGTGGAGAATGAGGCGTCCACCGCTATGTGTTGTGATTGGTGCAGGGCAGCTGAAGAGAGTTACTCACAATGGAAGCTTGGCTGGGCAGCAGAGCATGGCAGGTGTTCAAGGACAGGGCATCAAGGTTGCGGTACAAGGGGGAGATTGTTGACATGGTGTGCCCCTTGCCATGAGTGTCGTTGATCGTACTCCCTGGTTTGACCACTGAGGAGTGGTCGAACACCTGATCTGACTTTAAACTTGGATTCCTTGGATGTCTTACATGCAGGATCAATCTTCGAGTTGCTCAATTTGAGTGAGAATTAAGAAAGTTAGCCTAGCCCAAAAATCGGGTGTTGGGCGAGTGCAATCTGGTACTTGCCATAGGTGGCGGGATAATCCAACATCAGTAATCTGAGTTCGTCTCCAATGAGCTCCAAATATACCAGGGACATGAATGAAGTAACTATAAGGACCTTCTTGACAAGGAAGAAACTCTCCTTGAATTCTGGGCAAGGAAAGGCGCTCCGACGAGTCTTCGTCGAAGCGCCTCCCATTGCTTAGCGAGCAAGGCAAGGTGGGCGGCTCCACCAAGGGTTACTTTGACGGATGTAGCAGGGGCTCTACTGCTCCAATTTGGGCATGCTTGGATGAATTGGAAGTCTTAAAATACAGGCTAGAAGTTTCTGATGTAGTCTCACTATGCTAACCAACAAAAATGCGTTTCGATTCAGTTCAACTGAATACGACGTGTTGTTCTCACTCACATCCGTGGTCCTTGTGCTCCACACTCTTCACCAAAGATGTCCATTGGCTGCCCCAAACATTGGTAGCGTGCATCAGTGAGAGCTAGACTTCCTTGAGGGCGCTTCCACATGCACTAGTGCCAACATGCTAGACGGGACTGATAGTGGCATATGATCTGGTGTGCCAGAGGGGACTCACACTTGTACAGAGGTAAGTGTGCCCAAGGGAACCAACACAGGCACATGGTCAGGTGTGCGAAAGGCGACTGACGCCCGTACAGGATCAGGTGTGCCACAGGGGACCGACACTGGCACGGGATCAGGTGTGTCAAAGGGGACCGACAATGGCATGGGGTCAGGTGTAGTAGAGGGGTCTGAAAGTGGCACGTGGTCAGGTGAGCTAGAGGGGACTAATGACGCTGTTGGATCCAAAGCAATGATGGCTGGATCGTCAGGAGTTGGAGATCGGACCGCAGGTGAGGAGGCCCGGACGGACCCATGCATAGGACAAGACTTCCCCATTTGCCGGGAAGCCACACATGTAGGAACGTGGTCGGCGTCTAGAATGCTGGATATGTCACGATAGGTGAGAATCTCAAAGAAGAGAGCATCTCAAGACTCAAAAATGCGATGCCGAGAAGGGTCCCAAAACTTCCAGGCCTTTGACAATAGTGAGATGCCAAGGAAGGTACACATGCGACGCCGAGGTGAGACCTTGGAACCCTACTGGTCCTTGGTTTACCTGACTCAAGTGAGGGATCCCCAGACGCGAGCAAGACAGAGATCGGCACCATGGCCGAACCACAGCTCGTACGGCGTGACATGGTCCAGAAGCGGACCATGCGCATGTAGGAGAAGCCCTCAAAGGCAAAGGACTCCAAAAGACTACACTCAGAGTGCATAGCGGAAACCGTATCCTCCATGGTGCGGTTCCAACGCTCAAGCCCACCATTTTACTGCGGCATAACTGGGGTAGAGAGCTTGTGAAAACACTGTGCTCAGCAAAGTAGGCATGCATCTTGCCTAAGAGCATGCCACCACAATCTGAGCAGAACATGTGTAGGGTGTGACGAGACTGACGCTAAGCCATCACCAGCCACAAGAGGACCGCCAGCGCGGCATCGCTCTTTTGGCGGATGCTGTAGACCCACCACATCCAGGTAAAGCTATCACTTAGGATGAGAACATGCCGACCTCGATCTAAGGGGAACTCGACTGGGAGAGGACAGAGAAGGTCCGAGTGGACTAAATCAGGTGGACATAGTGCCCGAGAGGAGTCAGGTTAAGAGCAGCGATGCATCTTACACTGGGCACAAAAGAGACAGTCGGTCTTGGGCAGCTTCTCAAAGGAAGCCGCAACAAGACCAAGGGCTGGCTCAGCACGAATGAGCTTGGACATAGTGTTTGAGCGCGCATGGCAGAGGCGATGGTGTAACAAGCTCTTGTGCTGAGGGGAGAGAGCACCAGTGAAAAAAACAAGTGTACAAGAGAGAAGAGGAGAAGAAACAGAGGGAATACAACAAGATACATGATAGAGGTCATGAACGACGGAGGCACAAAGCACAATGGCATGTGTGTCAAGAGCAGTTACTATGGTAGAGTCAGCACAGTGTTCAATAGTGAGACCCATCCCGGTGCATGCACAAACAGAAAGTAGGATAAGCTCAAGGGCAGGGACAAAGAGCACATTGGAAATGTACAAGGGGCAAGACAAACTATCAAACCACACAATCCCATCTCCCCGTACTGGCAACGACTGACCACATTTTGTGCGAATGGACCAAAAGGACGCAACGGGATCAAGCACAACAAAGTCACTACAATGACAAGTCATGTGATGGGTGGCACCAAAATCAATGATCCATGTGCCACTCGGCTCACGACCAGTCGTTGACACTGAAAAGCATTCCATAGAACACTCTACCTCTACTGAACGTGTAGCAGAGGACTCAAGACAATGGCGAACAGCATGGATATGTGACACATCAAGCCAGTTGATACCATCAGGTCCATCCTCATCGTAAACTAATTGAGCCCCCCACAGGCATCATCACGGCCAACAGACGTAGTAAGAAACTCATGTAGTCGGGCCACCCGTATGGCATGGGTCTCCGTAGCGAGAACTGTTGGGGCTAGCTCCCAGCCCTAGTGCGGATCTGCTTCAGTCCCTTTCCTGGTCTCACACAAGAAGGGGCAGAAGTCGACCACAGTAACCCATGTCATGGCATAGAGCAGAGCGTGCATGGCTCTCACTGCTGTCTGGACAAGGTAAGCATTATGGATCAGGTAGTGGATGTGGTAGTAAGGCAAGAATTCCTCAGAATCGGCCCACACCTGAAACAAGGTCTCCAAGCAATTGAAGCCCTTGTCAGTATCGTAACAGGGTGGAGGTGTCTCAAAGTCCTTTCGTCGCTGCTCCATGGGGAGGGTGACCATAGGCTCGGGAGATGGTGTTCGGGGTATAGGGAGACCACCAATGAGAGAAACGCCAACAAATGAACGTTGTTGAATGACGTACCTGATCCTAATGGCAAGAAGGTGGTGGATTAAGAGGCTATGACCCCAGATGTAGCTCACAAATCCGCTCCTCAAGCAGACGAATCTCGTCCTTGCGTTTATCATCCTCTATCTCCTCCTCATCCGAGGAGTCAACCTGTGATGAGTGCTGTGGGTGCGGTGCTGTGTAGGGCATTGACTACTTAATGGATGGTGCAACTCCTATAGATCCTCCTAGTGGCTGATGTGAAGCCCCGGAATGACCCCATAGTAACTCCTTGATCGCCTACAAAACAATGGTCTGCCGCTGTTACTGCCATCGCATCTCATCATGCGTTCGACAAAGCTTCTCAATCGCGAGTGACTGCGACCATGAACTCACGATGCATGAAGAGGAAGAAGAGGAGGGATCTCCTAGCCCTTTTGCCTTGTCACGCACTGGCATCATCGTAGTGCTCAGTATGGGGCCAAGCGTAAAAAATGCTATGAATACAAAACCGATGCAATTTCCCAACAAGTTCAAACGTTGAGAAAACTTGACGTTTTGACCTTGACATTGCTAAAGTCAGCAACGAGGGTAGCAGCACCATTGTTGTAACAACGGTAGCAGCACTGTCGTTGCAACGACGGTAGTAGCACCGTCATTGCAACGACGGTAGTAACAGCAATGAAGGTGAGAAAATTTGACGATTCGACCTTGGCATTGCTAAATTCAGTAACGATGGTAGCAACACCGTCGTTGCAACGACGGTAGCAGCACTGTCGTTGCAACGAAGGTAGCAGCAAACCCACCTTGATGTTGCTAACGTCGGCTGCGACGAGTCCTAGGATACGGCAATGGTGGTGACTCTCACTACTACTGCTGGTGCTGTGTCTCTACATCGTAACTCAACTAGAGAGGTCTCACTACTCTGATACCTTGATAAACTACTAGGAAGCTTCCTAGCCTTGCTGCTGCTGTCGTGGTGACATTGTCCAGTTAGTTGGCGCTCTAGCAAGCAAGCAAGTGCAAGAAACAGTATGGGTTAGGCTAGGGAGACGCGCAAAGTCTAATAAGCTCCAATGGCTTAGCAATGCAGAGAGAAATGGCAATTGACAAGCACGCAGCATAAACACCTGCCGCGGCGTACTGCAGGTGACGCACGTGACAGTGTCAATTTGTTTTGAAACATGTCCAGAACCACTCTTTTGGATGTAACTCCACGCACAGGCATCCAAGTGTAACACCTTCTGATCATAAGGATGCACAATCCTGAGCCGAAAGCTACGACTAGTCACACATACAAGTCTGGCATCGATCAGTGGACAGATAATACAAAACATGCAAATCGGGCTTGAGAGCCTGTCCACCAAGAAAACTCTAGCAACTGTGGAAGATTTGAAAAGCAGCCCAGCAAGAACCCAAAACGTCATTGCAGCTGTCTGGCAGTTGCTGGTGGGTTGAGCCACCACGCGTTGGTGCTCTGGCACCAACTGGGTCCACATCAGGGATCTACACAAGCATGGACACAGTCGAGTGGTCGGAATAAGCTGTAAAAAAAAATGGGTCATGTCACATCACAGTGTATAGAGAGTCTACCACTCAACATAGAACCTCTACCTCCATCTCTGCTGCTCGAAGGTGAGAAAATGTAGGTGCCATGTGTTCTGAAGAGGCACCTCTCCACAGGACCTGGGTCTGAGAAAGATGGTCAACTAGGGAACCTGGAGAGGCGATGTGCAGGGCTTGGGAGAAGAGAGGAATGGTGCACATGCAAAGGAAAAGGGTGGAGGTGAGCTGAAGGAAGCCTCCAAGCTGTCCAGGATGTCATCACCACTCACTTCCTTTGGATCCCCATCTTGTAAGGCATTGTTTGAGGGAGCGGTGGAGCTGGACTCCAAACCATCTAAGTTGTGTCCACTTCAGCCCTTGGCAAGCATCTTAACCAACACACTTTGTAGTGCATGCAGCCACTCCTCTGAATCCCTCATCTTACACTCTCTCACCATGTATACATAGTCACTCCTCTCCATGTCCCCAATGAAGAGGTGATTAGATACATCTTGTGGTGTGGGGGCGTCACCAGACTGCCTCTTGGATAGTGGCCACATAAGCCTCCTGCTCATAGATGAGGGAGTGAAACTCATCCTCTGCAGCTCGACATTGTTGGAAAATCATAGACGCCAAAAAGAGTTATTTCCTTTTTCTCTCAATAATGATTCAGGTCCAGCTACCAAACCACCTTGACTAACGGTCCTCTGGTCACTCGACCGTTTGGGAATCACCGTCAAGCCATCCCCGAAGAACGTGACACCTGTCACTCGCGTCCAGCTAGTGGAAAGAAGCCGTTGCTTTGCTGTTTTGTCCTATTCTGCCCTTTTATACCGAGGATGTTCATTCTCTCGAGTTAACCAGAACAGGTTTTCCATCCTGTTCTCCTTTGGTTCCACGGCTTTGCTACCGTACCCTTGCTCTGCTCACTTCTCGCTCATCTTGCCTTTGCCTACCATTCCTAGTTCACAGCTCTTTGCTCCGTCGCTCTCGCTCCTTCGCTCAGCACCCATCGATCCATCACTTGCTTGTCTCTTGCTTTCTCTCACCGGCGACTGTCTACCTCCCATCTTTGGTGCCTCGCTTGCCTTCAAGCTCTGTGGCTAACTCCTTGGGACAGCTCACGCGTTTTTGCTTCCGTCATTTAACTGATGTGCTTGTACTTTTCCCGTTGCTTCTACCTGCTTCTGCTGCTACCATCTCCACTCATTGTATTCTTCTGACATGGTATCAGAGCATCAGGCAACAACACCTGGTGCCCCGTGACCCAGTCATCGCCTCGCCACCGCAATCGCTTTACTCCTTTGTTCAGCATTTCTCCGCTGCCGCTGCCACCACTTCAACTTTGTCAGCAGCTGACATCAGCAGCTTTGCTTGGATTGCTCCTCACGCTGAAGTGACGACTCATTATCCTGATCAAACCCTACTCCCATCCCGCGCCCGTGGCCAACGATCGGTGAATCGTCAACAACAGCCACAAGCAGCTCTCGAGCCGTCGCCTGCCGTTATCTCCCTGGAAGCTTCTTGCCGCCCGCCACCTGCCGCCTCTCATCATTCAGCTGACGCAAACGTCTTTGCCTTCTCCATCTCCTGCATCTGCCTCATCTGCTCCATCTGTCCCATCCACCTCAGCTTCCTCGCATCCATCGTCTCGAGCCGCCCTCTCGCACCACCTCTTCACCTTGTCCATGGCAAAGGATTGCCATCCGTCATCAGGATATTGGACACCACCAGTCTTCCTGCTCACGCTTCAAGCTAACTGGGGAACAAGCCGTCACTCTCCTGATATCAGCTCACCAGCATCATTGCTCACCGCAGGACTTCTCTGGTGCAACCGACTTGCTCTTGCTGCCAGGACGTCGAACACCACCAGTCTTCCTGCTCCCGCCTTCGAGCCAACTGGGGAACAAGCTGTCACTCTCCTATCAGTAGAGCAACTGGTTTCCCAGCTCACACCTACAATCACCTCCCTCGCTTCTCGTCCATCTGCCTCCTGCCGTCACTCCTCCATCTCTCTTATCTTCCTCTCTCGCCTCACCATCGTCATCTTCAACAGTCCCCACACATCCTCCTCAGCACTGTTGCGCCTTCACCACATCATCCTCCAGTATCAGCCTCATCTCAGCCTCCTCTGCTTCCCTCAAACTGCTTCGGCATCAGCTTCATCCTCATCATGCGCATCGCTCAGCAGCACACGTGGTTTCCCCACTGCACCCACCCCAGCATCTGTCGCTCTTCCGCCATCTTCCGCTTTCATCATCGGCACAAGGATCCCCCCAGCCGCATCGCCTGTCTTGCGACGACCTGCGCCCATGCCGAACCTTCCGTAGAACACGTGGTTTGGCCCTGCGCCAACTCAGTTATCAATTATTCCTCCGCCTCCAGCATCGTTCTTCGCTCGGCACAAGGATCCGCCCAGTCGCATCACCCGTTGCACGATGACCTGCACCCACGCCAAAAGTTCCGCAGCGCACGCGGTTCACCCCTGCATCCAGATTCAGCAGTCATCCTCCGCCTCATCATCAGCATTTATCAGTATCTGTCACCAGCGCAAGCATCTGCACAAGCCAGCTGCCCGCTTCGTAGCAGCCTGCACCCACGCTAGCAGCAGATTTCTCGCGGCGCGCTGGCTCTCGCCTTCCCCTTGCCGTATTCTATTCCTCTATTCAGTAACGCACGTGGTTTTTCCCCTGCACCCACTCTGTCATCCGTCATTCCTTTGCCTCCAGTATCCTTCTCTGCTCGGCACAAGGATCCGCCCGGTCGCATCGCCTGTTCGCGACGACCTACGCCCAGGCCAAGACTTCTGCAGCGCACACGGCTAGTCCCTGCATCCAGTTTTAATCAACCATCAATCCTCCATCATCCCCCTCATCAGCTTCATTTGCCTCACAACAGTCTGTACCCTCACCAGCCAGAATCTTCTTTCCCACGGTGCTCCATCCTTTCGACCTCAGCAATGGCCAGCCCCTGGAACGACTGCCCAACTCTTGATGAAGACGGGAGAAACATCTACAGCTGGTATCACACACTGCTGACAGTCACCAGCACCGTCTTCATCAACGAATATCGCATGTCATATTTCCTCCTTGGTGCTTATGAGCATCAACGTACTCCTCAGCAGCTTCCACATCTCTATCATTCAACCTTCCTACTGATCTGGGGGCACCTCTTCAACCTCGTTGACATGTCTTTCCATCATCTGCGTGAACATGCAAGAAATGGACCAGAACTCTGGTTCAGTCTGCAACTAGAGGCATGGAAGCGGCCGTGGATCACTCTTGCATGCCGAGACAATCCTGAGTTCCCCTCTCTGCCGAAGGATCTCAACACCAGATCCTACCTCAAAGTTGACTTAGTGACCTAAGAAGAAGAGGTAGAAGAGCTAGTCAAAGAAGGACCCACAGCACCTTCTCCTGCACCTGCAGAAGCCAAGGACATGCTGTCGAGATAGTTCACAAACAAAAAAGCAACATTGAGGAGTGGAGAACATAAATCTACACCCATCTCTATCCGGAACTCATCAGTGGATTTGCAACCACAAATTCCCTCCTTGGGAGACCCAAGAATCTCGGCAAGCGATGATCCCCTGTAGAGATGGCCAAGAAGCAGAACAATCTCAACCGAGGACTCAGGAACTGGCTTGGATACTTCATGACCCAAGATCTCCACCCCTTGGTCTCTGCTCATCCTCATGATCTTGAACCCATGTGGATGGGTCTCCTCAAACACTGCAATGTCCAACTTCCTTCTGATTGGGAGAAGTACTGCTGCTTACTCTTGTCAGACTCAGAGGCTCTGTTGGATAATCATAGACTCTGACAATAGGTGTTTCCTTTTTCTCTCAATAATGGTTCAGGTCCAGCTACCGAACCACCTTGACTAACGGTCCTCTGGTCACGCGACCGTTTGGGATTCACTGTCAAGTCATCCCCTAAAAACGTGACACCTGTCACCCGCGTCCGGCTAGCAGAAAGAAGCTGTTGCTTTGCTGTTTTGTCCTATTCTGCCCTTTTACACTGAGGATGTTCATTCCCTTGAATTAACCAGAATATTTCTTCCCATCCTATTCCCCTTTGGTTCCGCGGCTTTGCCGCCGTACCCTCGCTTTACTCGCTTCTCACTCATCTTGCCTTCGCCTACCTTTCCCAGTTCACAGCTCTTTGCTCCGTCGCTCTTGCTCCTTCGCTCAGCACCCATCGACCCATCACTTGCTTCTCTCTCGCTTTCTCTCACCGGCTACTATCTACCTCCCATCTTCGGTGCCTCGCCTGTCTTCAAGCTCTGTGGCTAACTCCTCGGGACAGCTCATGCCTTTCTGCTTCCATCATTTAATTGACGTGCTCGTACTTGTCCCGTTGCTTCTACCTGCTTCTGCTGCTACCATCTCCACTCATTGCATTCTTCTGACAGACATGTAAGACAAGTATGGGTAGTTGCTGCCGACTCAGTCAAAAGAAATGACATTGTCATCCCTACCATAGGTGGGCAAGACTGTAGGCCCCTCCTAAGAACTCGGACGCCAGAATGGTGCCTCTACCAGCTGCTACATGGTTGCTGAAAAATGAGGATCAGCAGAAACAACTGATGTTGAAGATGTAGCTAAGGTTGCCAATGAAGCTGATGCTGGCGATGGAGCTAATGCTGATGGTGGACCTGATACTACCAAAGTAACTAATGCAGATGGTGTTGATAATGTCAACACTGATGAAAAAACTGGTGCAACTTGTAATACTGATGTAACTGATGTAGCCGATGATGTCAGTGTTGTGCATGATGTCGATGTAGTAGATGAAGCTGGCATAGAAGATAAAGCTGGGGGTCTGAAGGACAGTGTAGCTGAAGTTGCTACATTGACAATGCTAATGCTGCTAGTTTTGTGAAAGCAGAAGATGTAGAAGCTGCTATAGCTGATGCAACTTTCACAACTGATGCAACTTGTGCTATCAACAAAACAGGTACTGTAGATGAGGCTGATGCTGACGGTGCAACTGAAGCTGTAGATGTTGTAGATGACGCTGATACTGTAAATGCTACTAAAGCAGCAGATGGAATAGCTAATGCAGCTGGTGTGGCTGTTACACCTGATGCAGCTGGTGTTGTCAACAAAACAGGTGCTATAGATGAGACTGATGTTGACTGTGCAGATGCTGTGGATGGTGTAGATGATGGTGATGTTGCCGATGTTGTTGAAGCAGTAGATGGAGTAGCTCCTGTAGCTGGTGTAGCTATCACAGCTGATGTAGCTGGTTTGGTAAGCAAAGCATGTGCTGCACATGAGAGTGATGCTAATAGTGGACTTGAAAATGTGAAGGCTGTAGAGGATGCTCACGCTATCAATGCTTTTGATACTAAAGATGTTCTAGGGGACACTGATGCTGATGTAGCAGATGTAGCAAATGGGGTAGCTGGTGTAGTCAGTGCAGCTGTCACAACTGATGTACCACAAACTATAGGTGATATAGAAATCGTGGATGTAGACAGTGTAGATGAGACTGATGTTGCCAATGCTAATGGACCTGCTTTTGCTGATGCAACACTAGGTGCACTTGCTCCATCCTTGGTGCTCACTGTCGTAGTCTACGTTGAAGAGGACGGATGCACACACCCCCCCTCAACCGGTGTAACAACAGAAGCTAGTGGAGATGAAGACGTGCCGGCAATGAGACGAACATGACACATTGCACACCGACAACATTGTTGAGCTGGAGGCTAACAAAGAGAGCAAGTAGAGAGCGGCTCAACCATCGGGGGCATGACATCGGTGGAGTGTAGAATGGAGAGAATAGATGTGGACTGAGATGGAAGGTCAAGTGTAGTTGGAGAAGGTCCCTCAGAGGAAGATAAAGTAGATGAAGAAGATGAAGTCGACGGCTGACAGGAAGAATCGATCTGGTCCGAGAAGAAATTGTCACAGAGCTCCTCCAGCATGTACCTCTTATCCTGGAGCTCTCTGTACAGGAATGCCACAGGTCCGGTGATAGGTACAGCTGAGTGATGGAGGTCCGCCTGCTGTGGAGTGGGAGGAAGTGCACGGGGATGGAGCTAAGGTGGATGCCACTCACTAGGGTGCCGACGACACAGGCGCCAACCGTGGCATCCATCTCCATAGAAGAGACAGGCAAAGCCATGGAGAAGTGGCTCCTGCTATGGAAGGAGAAGACCAATCCTCTAAGGATCATGCAAGGGAGGATGGAAATTGCCTTGTCCCAAAAGTGAAGAGACCGATCACGGGAGCGACTAGACAGCTGCATCACCAATAGTTGGTACTGGTGACCACATATCAACCCCTGAAGGTGGCTGATAATGAGGGTGAGCATGGAGAACGATGTGTCTCGGTGATGACAAGAAGGACCAAGGAGAAAGCTGGCCAGACAGTGGAAGCGGTCCAGGCACCAAGCTGTCAGGATGATGACACAGATGAGCGTGTATAGCACCGGCTCTGGATAGAGTAGAAGCTGACCACAGAGGAAGCTTGCCAGTGTGCCCATGAGAGGGTGATACTAGAGGCCAGGGCAGTGTGCCAATAGGCTCATGATACGGTGGAGCAAGGAGAACACTCTCTCCTGGTGGTGAAGGAACCGACCACAGGAGTGACTGGTTAGCAACAACAAGAGGTGGTGGTGCTGGCATAGGATCACTCTGCTTGGAGGCAACTACTGACCAGAGTCAGTGGGCGGTACGCCATTTCCTGGTGATTTAGTCACAAACCACGTGAGTATATGACCCGGGGAATCACGTGATGGTGGTCCTGGCTGTGGCCTCAGCATGTCCGAGGGTCGCAGATGAAGAAGGTGAGGGTGCGAAATGCTATCACTGGGTGGTGTCAAAGCCGTTTGTGTGAGGTAAGAGCCAGCAAGTGGTCCTGGCCATGACATCATCGTGCCAAGAGGTATGGTGAGAGGTAGGAGTGCTCTTCCAGCTAGTCCTCTGTGGTGTAAGAACGGAGTAGAATAGTTTGGGGAGAGCTACCACTGTCTCTAGGTGGTGAAGGGGTCCCATGCAAGTTTCGCGAGTCCATGGAACTTGGAACAATGGTTGCATTGCACATAGGCCTGCTTTGGCTAAAAGAAGATGAAAGGAAACCAAAACAAAACAAAGGATGAGAAAGGAAGACCTCCCCCTTTTGGTGTTTTTTAGAAAGAGAAGAAACAAGCCTCTTGAGTTGCAGGTTGAGTATGGACAACTGCCATGGGTGACGTGCAAGGGGGAGTTTGTTGGAGAGACGCTCCTCACCATGGCAGGAGTGCCTTCAAAAAGGAACACCAAGAAGACAAGGCCAAGTGGCTTAGTGGTTAATGGCGTCCACCTCTAGAGGCAGGGGCCTGGGTTCAAGTCTCACAAGATGAATTCCCGCCCTGCCTCAAGGGAGGTGGAAAATAGATGCCAGGATGCTAGCTCAACCTCTAGAGTTCCTCCTTGAGCTTCTAGAAGGCTAGGGTAAGGTCCAGGAAGGAGGCACACCTTCTAGAAGGGGTGACTTGTCCTACAAGGCATCTAGTGGTGTCTTCGTCTTCTAGATACCTTCCCTCCTACTTGAAGCAAGTTGAGGTATCTACGAAGGGGCAGAAGCTTCTAGAGGAGGGAAGGGATGCCTTCCTAGATGGGAAAAAGGACAGCCTACCAAGGGACACTCTAGAAGTCAGAGAATCTGCTAGGAAGCTTCAAACATGGCATGCCTTGGTTTTCTGGAAAGCTTGAGTCAGTGGCTATAAAATGCCACTACTTGTGAGCCTTGATAAACATTCTATTCCCAGTCAATTGATGCCAAAACCATTGCCTCACTCTCTGACCAGTTTTCTGCCATCCTTGGTACCAGTTGCCTCCACGGTTTCAGTCTCTCCAAAAACAGTTGGTGGTGTGAACCAGCCACTACTAGGGACCCTCCAAGGTGCACACTCACCCTCAGGCCAACACTGATTGCGTCTCCTTTGATGGAGGTCGTGAAGGAGGCCAAGGCACTCCTTCATATTGCCTACAGGATGAAGGAACTTGATTCTGTAGCTGTGTTTTTTGTGATGGAGAACATACGTGATCGTCACCAGTAGACACTCTTGTTGCATCAGGAACGTTGCACCCGTGTTTTGGAGGAGCAGTTTCCTGACCTCCTTGGAACGTTTCCCACGGCCTCCACTCCTATCAAACCTGATGAGCAGGATGCTATGAGAGTGGATGATCCAATAGGGCTAGAAGAGACAGTGAAACTGAGTTTAGACTTGCACATCATTTGCTCTCTGGTCACTACCACACAACCCAGCATTGTCTTCGTCGTCAACCTCCTTGAACATTTTTCACAGTGTCCTCGGACAAGAGCCCTACATATAGGTCAACGAGTGGTGTGGCACATGGTTTCCACACAGTACCTTGGCTTTTGACGATAGTGTTTGGTGGTAGTTGGTGGCTATAGTGACATTGATAGGGTGTGGAATCCTGATGGGTGCATTCGGACAAGCTATGCATTCCTACTATGTGGTACCGATGTTTTGTGGATGTTGGAAATGTGGTTCCAACATGGCCTGAACACATCTTAGTATTCATAGCTCTTTTGATTAGCAGTCTTAGACAAAGCTTGTGCTTTCAAGATGCCGCACGCTATGCAAGGAGAGTACTGATGGAAATCAACAACACCCAATGTTCGAAGAGTTGGGGATGAAATGTAGTAGGATTTGTGGACAAGGACCAAATCATGAAGTTAATGTTGCTTTTCTCAGGCTTTCCAACGCACCAAACCGCGCGTGATTTGAACAACCGTAGTGCTCGTTACGGGATTTGGAGTGCATCATTGGGTTTCTGTCCATGACACAGCACTAGCAAGAGTGACTCGCGCCGGAAGCGCCTTGGCCCCCAATGAAGCACCAGGCCGTCATTCCAAATCATACATGACTCCAATGAACCATGGGATATTGCTGCTAGAAGCCCCCAAGGGCACCTCGGCCATGGTGTGCTTGGTGGGAGTCCAACTGATCACCGCCCGATCAATTCTTCAGGCCATTACCAAGTCTACCGTCCAATCTAGGACGACAAGCACCACCTCCCAGCTTTGACAGACCATAAATCCCTTGATTTTTAACCGATTGCTATGATTCAAAATGCAGTTGTTCCACCATTTCCTCTAGTTTTCAAAACATCCATCCATGCATGCAAGTTCTCACTATACAAGGACCTGGAGCCATCACCTTGAAAATTGATTACTCCAGGACATGGCACGGGACAACATGTAGCAATCTCCCCCTTGCACCTGCCACGCCGGATGCCCGCCTGCTCACTCCTACTCATCATCTATAGCACTCTTGGACCCATCATAGCCCGTAATCCCAAGGCCTGCCATGTTGATGACATGCCAGTCTCTGGGCTGCGCCTTGGTCAAGCAATCTGCAAGCATATGTGTCGTACAATGTTGTAGCACAACCTGTCCCTTTTGGACCATGCCACGCGTATAGTCATTGCACACATCAATGTGCTTTGTCCTCCTGTGCTGATTTGGATTGTTGTTCAGTAAGATGGAGCCGATGTTATCCTCCTGTACCACTGTAGGCTTTTGTGACACGCCAAGCTCTCCCAATAGCCTACAGAGCGGGAGGAAGCCGACAGTGGGTCACCTCCGCACATTTGGTTGTGTTGCACACGATGTGGTACAGGCACGTGAGGGGCAGAGAAAGCTGGACCCACAAACTCACCAATGTCTTTTCCTTGGGTATGAGAGCAGAAGCAAGGCGTATCGGCTCTTTGACCCAAGGAGGCAGCAAATTGTGCGCAGTCGCGATGTCACGTTCGACGAGAGAAGCCGTTGGACGGAAAAAGAGGCAGGTCTCTCCAAGAGGGGACAGTGGATGCCACTCCTTGAAGGGGAGACAGTGGAGGACATGAATGAGGGTGACGTCCTTGCATCAGCACTAACCGGAGAGGATCGCCCAAGGGATGGGCAAGCGGCAGACTTTGTCTTGGCCAGGTCAGATGAGGAACCCAAAGCACCGAAGATGGACGTGGAGGCGGGGAGTTGAACGATGTCTCCAAGGTCTCCAAGGTCTCCAAGAGAGGGAGATCAGGCGCTCGGAGAAGATGGCGCCAGAAGGGGACAGCAACAACAACAACTGCCTCAACAGCCTCGCAGGAGCAGCCGTGTGTGAAGAAGAACAAAGAGGTACGATGCCAACAAGGGCATTTGGACTAGGTTTGCACAAGCCTTCTTCACGCAAGAGGAGCCTCAATCTGTGAAGGAGGCACTACAGCAAAAGGATGGTGATGAGTGGGGAAGAGTAATATCTTTGAGCTTGCCTCCCACAAGGAGAACGCCACTTGGGAGTTAGTTGACCGGCCGGAGGGCAATTACCCTCCGGCCGGTCAACCAAGTGGGTCCAAGTGGATTCAAGTAGGTCTTCCGGAAGAATCTCACAAAGGATGGGGAGGTGGAGCGGTACAAGGCCCGACTGGTGGTGAAAGGATATGCTCACAAAAAAGAGGAGCACTATGACGAGACCTTTGAACCAGTGGCCAAGTTTGCCTCCATCCGCACTATCCTCTCGGTGGCAGCGGCACCCGACTACGAAATCCACCAAATGGATGTCAAAACTGTGTTCCTCAATGGAGACCTGGACAAGGAAGTCTACATAGAAGTGCCAGAGGGCGTGGATGTACTGCAGGGGAAGATCTGCCGGCTTTGCAAGGCGCTCTATGGACTAAAGCAGACTCCGTTCATGTGGTACATCAAGATGGACAGTTTCATGAGTGAGCTTGACTTCAAGCGCTACAAGGCACATCACTACGTGAACGTGCGTAAGAAACCGGGGCTCCACCAAATTGTCATCCTCTATGTGGATGACCTCATCCTTGTGCTTGCAGATGAAGGGGAGCTCAAGAGTCTGAAGAAAAGTCTTGGCAGCCGGTTCAAGATGACAGACATGGACGAACTTGACTACTATCTACGGATCGCCATCTAGAGTGATCGCAAAGCACGCACGCTGGAGATGGGACAAGAAAAATTTGTGTAGGAGGTGCTCTGCCGCTATAACATGGAGGAGTGCAACCCCATTGGCACGCCTATGACAACGACATGTGAGCTGAGCTCGAGCATGGGCCCGAGCACGGAGGACAAGAAGGAGGATATGGCTGGAGTACCTACTACAAAAACAGTCCCCGGGTGGAGGCAGTTCCAACGTGGCCCGGCAGGTCTGCTTGGCTCACGGCTATGTTTTGTGCAGGTCCTAAGTCTAAGCGTGAGCTTTTTGGTCGCCTCACGCTATGTTTCTGAGAGTTGAAGGTATTTGTGAGACAGTCAGTTTTGCGAAGGGAACAACACAACTTTGCATTAGCTTTTCACCATGGACATGATCTAAGCATTTCTAGGAATAATCATGAGCTCTCCAACGTACAAAACCGTGCGCGATTCCAATAACCGTATCTCCCGCTACGTCAGTCAAAGCGCAGCACCCCAAACCAGCCGCTCACTTGGCGGCGCACACCACGTCGCCCGCCGAGGCGCCTTCACACATCAAAGACCCATCAAAATGCCATTCTGGAGGCGCAGATGCCCCTACGCGTAGTGGCGGCGCCCCTTGTGCCTTTGGGATCTGTTTCGATGAGTTCATCGTCGTGTTTGGTGATGGGGATGGATGTGGGTCGAAACCTGTTCGCGGATATGTAGTCGGAATTTTGACGAAGTCCCCGAGCAACAAAATGTATTACTGAGTTCCGGACGCCGAGCCAAAAACTTGGGTAAATCCCTCAGTAACAGAATGCACTACTGGCATCCGGCGGATCATTCGCCGGATGCCTCGGCAGCCCTTCCAAAGCAAAATCTCCAGATGGAGTTTTGTTACTTGGTCAGGTGGATTATCCACCTCCGGTAAAACCGCGGCCGACTCCCAGAGCCGCCACGCACACCCCAACTTTGGAAGCCCATATCTCCCTTGTTGCTTGTCCGATTCCAGTGAAACAACTTCCACCAGATTCTGCAACTTCTTAACTTTCAGGGGCAATCCATTACTTTAGAATCCGAGAAATCCTCGAGTTTCCAGATCCGTCGACGAGGATTTTCCTCTCTCTGGCGGCTCGTCGGCGCCTCCCGGTACCACACTTGGGCATGCAGAGGGGCAAATCTTCAACATTCTCCCCCTTGCACCTGCCATGCCCGCTGTTCTTGCTTGCTCACACTCATCTTTCGCTGCGCCCTCCAGCCCATCATAGCTGGTTTTCCCAAGCCCGGCCACGCTCAATGCGTTTCGGTCGACGGGTTGCGCTTTGGTCAAGCAATCCGCAAGCAAGTTGTGTGTGGTGCAGTGCTGCAGCACCACCTGCCCCTTTTCAACCATGTCCCGTGCGTAGTGGTAATGCACGTCAATGTGCTTTGTCCTCCTGTGCTGCGTCGGGTTGTTGGTCAATGAGATTGAGCCAGTGTTGTCCTCTTGTACCACCGTGGGATCCTGCTGCGGCACGCCCAGCTCCCCCAGCAACCTGCGGAGCCACACCGCCTCCTTGACTGCCTCGGCCAGCGCAATGTACTCTGCTTCCACTGTGGAGGTGGCGATGCAATCATGCTTTCTGCTGCACCACGAAACCGCTGCACTAGCGAGGAAGAACACGTAGCCGGATGTGGACTTCCGCTTGTCTACATCGCCAGCGTAGTCTGTGTCCGTGTAGCAGACCAGACGCAAAGAGTCCGTCCGCCCCTTGCCGTCGAACCTCAAGCACGCATGCCGCATCGCCTGCACGTAGCGGAGGATGCGCTTGACCGTCTGCCAGTGTAGTGGCCCTGGATCGGCCACGTACCTGCTCACTTGGCCCACCGCTTAGGCCAGGTCCGGTCGAGTCGTCACCATGGCGTACATGAGGCTGCCCACCGCCAATTGGTAGGGCATCCCGCCATATCCTCCTGCTCTTCTTTTGCTTGCGACGCCATTGACGCACTCAATTCACAGGTCGTGGAGACTGGACTACCAATTGGTTTGTAGTCCTCCATGTCGTACCGCTTTTGCACCTCAACCACGTATTTTGCCCATCCCAGCTCAAGCCTACGCACCCTCCGGTTCTACGTAATGCTCACCTCGAGGTAGTACTTGAGCTCCCTCATGTCCGACATATGGAATCTGGTGCTCAGTTGCTCTGTCAGCTGTAGTAGGCTCGGCAAATCCGTCGAGCACACAATCAGGTCATCCACGTAGAGTGCAATGATCTGATGGAGCTGTTTGTCGTGCCACACGTATACGTTGTGATCCGCCTCATAGCGCTTGAAGCTGAGTTGTGCCATGAAGTTGTCCATATGTTGGTACCAGCATCTGGGCGATTGTTTTAGCCCGTACAAGGACTTCTGCAGCTTACACACCTTGCCCTCCGGCGCCTCCACCCCCTCTCGCACCTCCATGTAGATCTCTTTGTCTATGATGCCCTTGCAAAAGACCGTCTTTACGTCCATTTGGTGGAGCTCCATGTCCTTCGCGGCCGCCACCGCAAGGATCACCCGGATGCTTGTGAACTTGGTGACGGGAACGAACGTCTCATTGTAGTGTTCGCCCTTACGCTGTGCGTATCCCTTCGCCATCAGCCGCGCCTTGTACTTGTCAACCACACCTTCCTTTGTGAACTTGGTGATCCATTTTGAGCCGATAACCTTGGCATCTTTTGGCCTGTCAACCAGCTCCCATGTATCGTTTTCCGTGATGGACGCTAGCTCCAATTTGATGGCTGTGTCCCATTGATGCCCTTCGGGCCGTGTAAGTGCCTCTTGCACGGTAGGCGGCTCCGTTGATGCAGCCAGCATGCATTGCGTCATGGCAATCCATCGACCGGTGCTTGCGTCATATCGCTTCCTCGCTTTTCGCTGCCTCCCGCTGCAATGCGGTAGTTTTGGTGGCGCATCATTGTTCTGCTGCGATCCCTCCGTCTTAGCACACTCTGGTGAATCATCGCCCGGACGGCTCCCCAAGAATCTCTCTCACTGTGGCAAAACATCGCTCGAACGACTGGCGCGTCCAGTGGACTTTCCACAAATGCGCGATGTACACTCTGCCCGTGGTGCGCGCCTTGGCACCCTTGGTTCATCTGCCGGATCCTTCTGGTGGATCTCCTCATCAGTTTGGTCGTCATCGGAGTCCTCTCTTGTTGGCTGCCACCACTGGTACACCTTTGCACTCTGATGCTGCATCCTCAACTTTGGCGTCCACCGGCTCCTTCTCGTAGTCAAGGAGTTGGAACCACTTCCCCGTCTTTGGAGATTCCACCATGCCCAGGTCGTTGCTGCTGATGTAGCTTTGCTGCTCGTTGAACTCGACGTCTCGGCTGCAGATTACCTCCTCCTTACGCATGTCGTAGAGCCGGTATGCCTTATGCGCGCTCTCATAGCCAAGGAAGAGATACGAATTTGCTCGTGGCTCCAGCTTGCTGTCACTCCTCTCCGCAGCCTGTACCACTACATGCGCCTTCCACCCAAACACTTTCAGGTGTGCCACACTTGGCTTGCGCCCGCTCCAAACCTCCTGCGGCGCCTTCCGGTCGCTCCTCCCCTTCAGCACCGCTGTAGGAGTGAGATTGATGGTGTAGCTCGCCGTATGCACAGCTATTACCCAGAAGCTTTGCGACAATACCGCATCCACCAACATGGTCCATACCATGTTTAACAGTGTTTGGTTCACCCGCTCCGCCACGCCATTTGATTGAGGCGAATATGGCGTAGTTTGTTGCCACTTCATGCCTTGCTGCTTCATCCACCCGCTACAGCCCACGTACTCTCCGCCGTTCTCATTGCGTAGCGCTCTGACCTTCCGGTCAGTCTGCCTCTCCAACGCGGCGACATACTCCTTCAACCGGTCCAGGACCTCGCCTTTTCGCTTCATGAAGTACACGAAGAGTTTTCTGCTGTAGTCATCAATGAAGGTGACAAAGTAACACGCGCCGCACACGTTGTGCATGACCTGTAGCAGGTGCGATGCGCGATTCACGTTCTCGTTGAACGGTTTGCACCGCGCCTTGCCCAAAATGCAAGGCTCACACCTTTTGTGCTTTGTTGCATCTGTTGCCTCGTCCGCACCGTCGATGACAAGGCCGCGTACCAGCTCGCGCTTTGCCATCTCTTTCACAACTGCGAGTGAGAAATGCCTCATTCCTTGGTGCCAGCGCACCAGATCAGCTCCCCCTCCTTTGGCCAGGTTGACGGTGCGTTCCTGCAAGTCTAGTGAATCTGTTGCCGCGGGGATCACCTTGGTCTCCATGATGTAGAGGCCTCCCTTGCGCTTAGTCTCCAGCACGGGCTCGCCGCCATCGTCCTTGGCCACGACTGCCCCTCTTCTCCTGAAGAGCACCTCGTAGCCCTTGTCAGATAGGCGGCTAACATTTAGAATGTCAGCCAAGCCAGGTACATGCTGCACGTCCTTGATGACGTGCTGTACTCGCTTTCTGCCAACCACCACCTCCACGTCCACATCTCCTTGCCTAGCCGCCGGCTTGACCTTGTCGTTCGCGACCACCATAGATTTGCTGGACTTGGTGTAGTTGATGAACCCAACTTTCTTGACCTGGGTATGCTCCACCGCTCCTGAGTCAATGCATCGCCGGTTGGCCTTCTTGAGGTAATGGTTTTGAGTGCTGTTGAGGAGCACCTTCTTGCCTTTGGCGTCCTTGCCGCCAGCCTTTGCCTCCTCGGTGCACTCACAGGCCCAATGAACCTCCTTGCTGCATTTAGGGCACGCATCCTTCTTGGTGCCCTTCTTGCCGCCGCCATGTCCGCCACCTCCCTTGGTCCCGCTTCCGCCACCACGCGTTTTGCCGACGAGGACTGATGAGGACGAGGAGGACTCCCCGCAGCTCCGTCGCTGCGCCTCGTTGTGGATGTACTATGCGATCGCACCATGGGTGAGCTTGTCCTCTGCCCATCCTCCCAACACTGTGATGAGAGAGCTCCAACTGTCAGGAAGGGCCATGAGGAGGGTCATCGCCTGCAACTGCGTGTCGATCTTCCACCCCACGTCATTGCACTGTGAGGCAAGCGACTCGATCTGCTACATGGCGGTGATGACATCATCTCCATCCTCGATTCTTACCGTCGGGAGTCGCTTCATAGCGAAGATTTTGTTTGCTAGCGACTTGGATTGATGAATTACACAGAGTTTTTTCCACGCTTCGGCTGCCAGCTTGCAACCCTGGAAGTAGCCCCACTGCGACTCAGCCGTTGCGGACACCAGCAGCCTGAGCGCCTTTGTGTTCTTCTTTGCGAAGGCCTCATGCGCTTCTGTCACCGTCCCTTTGTCAAGGACTTCCGTTCCCTTCGTGACCTCGAGCATCCCCTTATGCGCGAGGTGCAACTCGAAGTGCCACCTCCATAGCCCATAGCCAGGGCCACCTGCATACTTCTGGATGGGTTGCATCTCCTTCTGCGCCATTTGCGCAGTCTTCAACTTCGGGACCTCAGAGCTTGACGGCGATGTCGTCCGTAACGATAGTCCCGTCCGCCGCGAAAGCCGTGAGCAATGTGTAGACCGGCCAGGGCCGTGGTGGGCCCATACCCCTTTGTTAGAAAAATGGACCCCCGAGTGGAGGCAGTTCCAACGTGGCCCGACGGGTCTGTTTGGCTCACGGCTATGTTTTGTGCAGGTTCTGAGTCTAAGCGTGAGCTTTCTGGTCGCCTCACACTATTTCTGAGAGTTGAAGGCATTTGTGAGACAGTCACTTTTGCGAATGGAATTACGCAATTTTGCATCAGTTTTTTAACATGGACATGATCTGAGAATTTGTAGGTATAACCATGAGCTCTCCAACGCATCAAACCGTGCGCAATTCAGATAACCGTAGCTCCTGCTACATTAGTCAAAATGCAGCACCCCAAACCAGCCGCTCACTCGACAGCGCACACCACGTCGCCCGCCGAGCGCCTTCACACATCAAGGACCCATCAAAACGCCATTCCGGAAGCGGAGATATCCCTATGCGTAGTGGCGGCGCCCCTTGCGCCTTTTGGGTCTATTTCGATGAGTTTGGTGATGGGGATGGATGTGGGTCGAAACCTGTTCGCGGACCTGCAGTCGGAATTTTGACCAAGTCCCCGAGTAACAAAATGTGTTACTGAGTTCCGGACGCCGAGCCAGAGATTTGGCTAAGTCCCTCAGTAACAAAACGCACTGCTGGCATCCGGCGAATCATTCGCCGGACGCCTCGGCAGCCCTTCCGGAGTAAAATCTCCATATGGAGTTTTGTTACTCGGTCAGGTGGATTGTCCACCTCCGGTCGAACCGCGGCCGACTCCCAGAGCCGCCGCGCACACCCCAAATTTGGAAGCCCATATCTCCCTCGTTATTTTTCCGATTCCAGTGAAACAACTTCCACCAGATTCAACAATTTGTCAACTTTCAGGGCCAATCCTTTATTTTGGAATCCAAGCAATGCTTGAGTCGCCAGATCCGTCGAAGAGGATTTTCCTCTCTCGCGGCTCGTCGGCGCCTCCCGGCGCCGTACTTGGGCATGCAGAGGGGCAAATCTTCAGCAGTATCGTACCATTCCGCACTTGGCAGAATAATGTACGCCATGGTGGTGATGCAACCTGATCTTACCTTTGCCAAGGGACAAGTGAGCCGCTATGTTGCTGATCCAGGGCCGCTACATTGGCAAGCGGTCAGGAGAATCTCCCGCTACTTGAAGGCAATGACATAGTCACGACTTGTGTTTGGAGGGGGAGCTCGGACTGACTCCCTCAAACTAGTCGGATACTCTGCTGCTGATTGGGCAGGTGATATCGATGATCGCAATTCAACATAAAGCTATGTTTTTTTGTGCTTGGTGGTGCAGTAAGGGTATTCGCAAGTCCAAACTCTCGAGTCTGGGCTTAGACTTGGAGTTGAGAGTCCGAGTCAGGTCCCACACTTGGACTTGCGAGTCTGGGACCAGACTCGCGAGTCCGTGGACTCGTGAGTCCATGGTGTGTGGACTCTCTAGTCCACCATTCATTGACTCTCGAGTTCACCTTGTCTTGACTCCCGAGTCCACCATATCTTGAATCTTGAGTCTACCATGTCTTGACTCCCGAGTCCACCATGCTTCAACTTGTTGACCTGATATGCTCCTTGTCCATGGCTGATATTTGGACAGGCATAGGACGGACTAGGCATGCACTACTGCCTTGGAGTAAGTCCCTTAAGTCGGGTCCAGATAGACAAGGCATGCACTGCTCCTTTGGAGCAAGTCCCCTTGGTCTAATCTAGATAACATAGCCAGCAAACGCTGCCTAGGACAAATCCTTATGGCTTAGATGATCCAGAGTTAGTTTCTGGAGCGAGAGGTCTCTGGGTCAAATCCCAGCCTAGTGACTATTTCTCTTTGTGACCAAAAGGGGGACAGGAAGGTTCTAAGAGACATCTTAGAACATTCCAAGGTCCTTCCTGGTGGCTGGCGCCACTTGGCGGTCACAAGGAGCGCCATGTAGGCAGGGGGGATGACGCAATCTAGATTGCCCCCAAAGTGGCTCATCCAAGGAACCACTGCACGCCTAGGCTAGAGGCTTGCTCTAGGACTACAAGAACCTTTCAGTTGCCTATCATTGAGTACAGTTCTTACCTTTGAGACTCCTAACAGAGTTGTCCACCAGAGGCAGACACTAAAGAAGCATTGGTTGGTCTAAGCCCCAGGAGTTCGCTCCTCGCGGGAAAGTGACCAGGTGCTAAGGACACAGTGCAAGGAAGTGATTCCTATGAAGTGCTCAGTGTGGAACCTTGGCTCTGAGGGTGATATCATCTCTTGGTTGCAATACTAAGAGCGGTCGGCGGGAACCATTGTGTTGGAACCCGTTTTCTACACCGTCGCCTTAGGCAGGTTGACAAAGGGTTATGGGCCCACACTGACTAGTTGTAAGGCACGCTTCTGCACACTCTCTCGCCCTCTCTGTCTTGCAGCGCGCATCAGCTCCATCAGCTCCATCTGCTCCATCTGCTCCATCAGCTCCAACGGCGGGTGCTGGCACTTAGCGAACAAGGGCCAAGGATAAGCTCTGCCCTGGGAGGTACGACCCTTGGGCCCTAACCAGGATAAGCTCTGCCCTTGGAGGCACGACCCTGGGTTCGCTAGTGTGCATTCTTCTCTGTTTGTAGGTGATCAACGGCTAAGGGTAAGCAACAGATCTGCACCTTCTAAACCGGTAGCAGACAATAGCCTACATCACCCTACATCGGCCTCAACGAAGCAGAGAAGCAAAGAAGCAGAGAAGTAGTATGACGACACCCGCGATGCTCACTCTTGAGCAGGTCAACGGTGGGATGTCAAAGTTCACAGGGATAGGTTTTCCATTGTGGAAATGGCAATTTGAGATTGTCATGAGGGTGCGTGGCTACTTGAAGATGTTCCTTGGAGAAGAGGTTGAACCTCCAAAAAAAGATGCTGGATATGAAGCGTGGAGTGTCAAAAATGACATGGTGTTTGAGATTCTTATGACATCAGTGCATGAGTCACAACATGTCCACCTCCAAGGTATCACACATGCATCAAAGGCTTATGAGAAGCTTACACGTGTACACCAGTCAACGGTTCTCGCGAATCGCCTCTTCATCCTTCAGAGGCTGATTTTGATGAGGGTGAGCAAGGGACAGTCGATTCCGTACTTCTTGTTGCAGTTTGAAGGATTGTTGCAGCAAGTGACCCCATTGAACTGGGAAATTGACACCAACATGCAGGCCATGATCACCCTCATGGCGCTACCTGAAAGCTGGGGTCCTCTGATCACCGTCTTTGGCGGTTGGAAGGAGGAGGATTCGACGTACGAAGCAGTGTCCAAGTATATGCGAAATGAGGCCATGCGTCGCACCGATAGTGAGGTTAACATTTCAGCCTTTGCTACACAGTATGGTGGTCGTGGCAACAATTCTTCTTCTGGTCAGAGCAGAAGCGGAAGCGGTGGCGGTGGAGGAAAAGGCAATGGTGGCAGTGGAAAGAGTTCAAAGCGTCCTAGGCATTGCCATAACTGTGGCAAGCCTGGGCATTGGGCAAGGGAGTGCAGGGCTCCCAAGAAGGAAGACAGAGGTCATGGTGGTAGATATGAGGGAAAAGTAAAGGGTAAGAAGGAGTTGACGAACATGATTGCTGAGAGCTTGCCGGCAACCAAGGGAGCGGCACTGCTCAAGCGTGGAGCCTACAGGCTCGACTCTGGCACGAACCACCACTCTTCAAGGGAGAAGGATGGGTTCATCTTCATTGGGAACACTGAACGTCACTTCAGGTGTGCCCACAGCAGCCTTGTCCATGCGCAAGGCGAGGGAGACAAGTTGATCAGCATCAACGTGAACGGTGCTGAAAAGGACTTGAAGCTAGAGAACGTTGTCTACATGCCTTCTTTTGCGGCAAACCTCTTGTCAGTGTCCAGAATCATGGACCACGACATGACGGTCGTCTTTACGGAGGAGGAGGCCATGATTGTCAAGAACAAGGACATCAAGATCTCCTATGCCAAGGAGATTCTTGTCACATAGGTCCCAAGAGTTGATGGGCTCTACATTCTGGAGACCAAACCCCTTGAGAGTGCAAATGAGGGGTATGCAGCGGTTGAAGAGCCCAAGTCTCCAAAGCCTAATGTTGCACCACAAGCCGTCATCATGGCGGCCAACTCCACCAACATAGATGCTGAGTTGTGGCACATGCGGTTTGGCCATGTGGCCGACAGCACACTGCAAGCTCTGTAGCAACACGAAGTAGTTCCTAGGATGGAGGGATGCAAGGCCAAGGATGAGGGAAAGTGCAAGAAGTTGTGTGAGCCATGCCTCCAAGGCAAGGCAAAGAGAAAGTTGTTTGAGCGTAATGGGCAACGTGCGGTAGCAATCTTGGACCTGATTCACTCTAATGTGTGTGGACCATTCCGCACCCCTTCGAACGGTGGTAGCAAGTATTTCTTGACCTTCATCGATGACCACAGTCGCAAGATGTGGATCTACTTCCTCAAGACAAAGGGAGAGGACAAAGAGAAGCTGCAAATGTTTTTCGCCATGGTAGAGCGGCAGACAAGCAAGACGGTCAAGGCACTGCGCACGGACAACGGTGGTGAGTACGAGGCGTACAAAGCTGGTTGATCCAACACGGCATCAACCACCAGAGCACCACGCCTTATACCCCGCAAAGTTAATGGCGTTGCCGAGCGGATGAGCAAGACTATCCTCGGCATGACACGAAGTATGCTCTTTGACTCCAAACTCCCTCCTCGCTTCTAGGCTGAAGCTGCAAGAACAACTTGCTACCTTGTGAATCTCACTCTGGTAGCCGCGCTTGGAAGGCGTGGTAAGAAGCAACAAGAGAAGCAGCTCAAGACACCACAGGAGGCTTGGTCAGGGAAGAAGCCAGATGCCTCACACTTGAGGGTCTTTGGTTGTACTGCATGGGCAAAGTTCCAAGCAGGAGAAGGAAGTGGTAAGCTGGATGCATGCGCTCGTAAGTGTGTAATGGTCGGATATGACACCGCACACAAGGCATACAAATGTGGGACCAAGAGGCTGGAAAGCTCATCACGAGCCGAGATGTCGATTTTTATGAAAGGAAGCTCGGCAAGGGAGAGTCGTTGGACCCTATCCATGCTCCCAAATCATGAGAATGGGTTGTGTTGCTCGAGTCAGGTGATCAGGCACTAGAAAACTGGCAGATGTGCCAGTGAAGGATGATGCTGCAGGGAGAGTGGCTGTGCAGGCTGACACAGCAACGAACTTTGACACTGAGTCTGAGTCGTCCGAGGCCTCTGAGTCAGAATCTAAGGCCGGTGGCTCTTCCTCACATAGCAGATCACTGGCAGCGCAGGAGCAACAGAAGCAACTAAGCCTTGAAGCACCACCAGCAACACTCCGGTGTAGTACGCGCCAGGAGAAACCTCCACCCAAGTACGATGCTGAGAGTGCGGAATAGACTGGAATCAGCTGGTCATGCTTGGCTCAGGGAGAGCCTGTGACCGCAACAGAGGCTATGAACATGCCAGGTGTGGCCAAGTGGAAGGAGGCAATGGATAGCAAACTCGCATCCATTGAAGAGACAGAAAATGGGTTCTGGTGGACAGGCCCCAAAACGCGCACGTGGTGGGGTCAAAGTGGGTACTCCGGAAAACGTTCAAGTATAGGGCAAGAGTTGTGACGAAGGGGTTTTCCCAAGGTGTAGGCTCAGAGTACGAGGAGACATTTGCGCCTGTCATCACCTTTGCCTCCAGCAAATCCATGTTGGGCATCGCTGTTGCAAAAGATCTAGAGGTCCACCAGATGGATGTCAAGACCGCGTTCCTCTACGGGAAGCTAGACAAAGAAGTGCTGATGGAAGTGCCCGAGGGAGTGAAAGCTCCAGAGGGTAAGGTTTGCAAACTGGTCACAGCACTCTACGGGCTCAAACATGCACCAAGGATGTAGTACAAGGATATGGATGGCTTCATGGCCGGGCTCACCTTCATGCACTGCCAAAATGACCCTAGTGTCTATGTGCGGGAGGATGAGCAAGGCTTAATGCTACTTGCACCGTACGTGGATGACCTGATCATTTGCTTGTCATCGGTCAAGCTATTGAACAAGTTGAAGACAGATCTCAGCAACAGATTTAAGATGAAGGACATGGGCCCGCTCGAGTTCTACCTCGGGATAGCCGTCCACCGTAGTAGAGTAGCAGGCACCATCGAGCTGAACCACACCAAGTACATCATGGAGGTCCTCACGCGCTACAACATGGAGGACTGCGAGCCCATCAGCACACCCATGACAACAGACATCAAGCTCTCCTCCTCCATGAGCCCCAACACGGAAGCAAAATGGTGTGAGATGGAGAACATTCCCTACCTGTCTACTGTTGGCACCCTCATGTATGCCATGGTAGGAACACGCCCTGACATTTGCTATGCTGTGGAAAAAGTGAGCAGGTTTGTGGCCAATCCAGGGCCACAGCACTGGCAAGCAGTCAAGCGCATCATGCGCTGTCTACAGAAGACCCGACACATGGGACTCCAGTTTGGAGGCCAAGAAGGATCTGACTCGCTGCGGCTGGTGTGCTACACAGACGCCGACTAGGGAGGAAGAATCGATGACAGAAATTCCACCTCGGGCTTTGTGTGCCTATTGAACGGTGGTGCTGTCTATTGGACAAGCGGAGAGCAAGACTCTGTCTGCCTCTCTACCGCTGACGCAGAGTACATTGCTTTGTAAGATGCATGCAAGGAAACAAGTGCCTACGCAGTTTGCTTGCCGAGATGAAAGTGCCACAAATGGAGAAAACAGAGGTCCGCATCGACAAAAAGAGCGCCATGAAAATGGCACAAGATGATGTCATCTCCCGGCGGACCAAGCACATCGACATCAGGTACCACTACTCACGCGACCTGGTCGCAAAGGAGATTGTGGACCTGGAATACGTGGAGACCAGGAAGATGCTTGTAGATTACATGACAAAGGTGCTGGAGAGCGAGTTGCACTTTGCAGGCACTCGAGGCATCGGTATGGTCAACGCAGCGGACGAAGACTGAGGCCAAGATTGTAGGAGAGAGGAGAGATCTCACAGCTAATGGATAGAGGTGCAAGGGAGAGTCTGTTGACCTGATATGCTCCTTATCCATGGTTGATATTTGGAGAGGCACAGGACGGACTAGGCATGCACTACTGCCTTGGAGTAAGTCCCCTAAGTCGGGTCCAGATAGACAAGGCATGCACTGCTCCTTTGGAGCAAATCCCTTTGGTCTAATCTGGATAGTATAGCCACCAAACACTACCTAGGACAACTCCTTGTGGCTTAAACGTTTCCGAGTTAGTCTTTGGAGTGAGAGGTCTCTGGGTCAGATCCTAGCCCGGTCACTAACATTCTTTATGACCAAAAGGGGGACATGAAGGTTCTAAGAGACATCTTAGAACACTCCAAGGTCCTTCCTGGTGGCTGACGCCACTTGGCAGTCACAAGGAGCGCCATGTAGGCAGGGGGATGACGCAATCCAGATTGCCCTGAAAGTGGCTCATCCAAGGAGCCACTGCGCGCCTAGGCTAGAGGCTGGCTCTAGGACTATAAGAACCTGTCAGTTGCTTGTCATTGAGTACAGTTCTTACCTTTGAGACTCCAAACAGAGTTGTCCACCAGAGGCAGACAATAAAGAAACATTAGTTGGTCTAAGCCCTAGGAGTTCGCTCCTCGCGCGAATGTGACCAGGTGTTAAGGACACAATGCAAGGAAGTGATTCCTATGAACTGCTCAGTGTGGAACCTTGGCTCTAAGGGTGATATCATCTCTTGGTTGCAATACCAACAGCAGTCGACGGGAACCATTGTGTCGGAACCCGTTTTCTAGACCGTCGCCTTAGGCAGGTTGACACAACCCTCGAGTCCACCATGTCCTGACTCTCGAGTCTACACATGAGGACTCATGAGTCCACCCCGGGTCACCTATGTGTAGGGCTTTTGATTTTTGCATACACTCTATTCGTCCACTACACCTGTTTGTATTGCCTTGGTATACATTTTCACAATTGCCTGTGGGTGAGGCAGTTCATTTTCACACACACTACATTTGTCTAATTCACCTATACATTGCCCGAGTATTGTGGCTGTCACGTGAAAGTAGTTGGTATGCTACAACAGTCTTTTTTTGTGTTACAGAATTCATGCCCTTAGAAAAATGAAAGTGTGAGATGCAATCGTTTGTGAACTTTAATGACGGATTCAGTTCATGGGATGAGTCTACTAAGCATGTTTCATGAAGAATATCATGTTACTGACATGGCAGTAGCTCCAAAAACTTAACACGGTCAAGAGTCACACATGCTCAAAATGATGGAACTCATAAGAAAACACAATTGGGTTTATGCAATGATTTGAAAGATACGGCAATGTGAAAGCATTACAAGACACTACCATGAAACCTAGGACATCTCTTGCACATCATCGTCATCTCCTGCAAATGCACCAAAATCTGCCGGCACATCATAGTCTTCCTCTGCTTCCTCTACAGCATCAGCCTCCTCAGCAGCATCTGCAGCTACATCACTATCCTCTGAGCTTTCAGATGAGGCATCATCCCCACCCCCTCCTTCACCCCCTTCGTCTTCATCGTCGTCCGAGTTGTCGCAGGCAGCTATGAGCAAACCTGTTGACTGGGCCTTTGCGGCCCTCCTTGTAGCTCTCCGAGCTGCCTTCTCCTTGTTCTCAATCTCCACCAGCTCGGGTACTACCTCTCCTGATGGGTGCACGGGGAAGTCCTTCAATGTGGGGTCATTGATCCACATCTTGAGGCACAGGAGGACCTGTACAATGATCTGATGAAGAGAGTGGTGGAAGTCTGTCACGACCCTGCCACCAAGAGAGAACATTCTCCTCGATGGCGCGCTAGTTGCAGGCACCGCCATCACATCTAGCGCCAGCAGTGCAAGTTTTGGGTACCGCTCACAGTTGTCCTTGTAGAACTTGAGCACATTCAGCTGGCGTCCTCTGCGTGCGTTCTTCTTGTAGGCGTCTTCCTCTTGCTCGACTGAGTCTGGCGCCACTACAATGTGCTCCTCTTCGGTGTCCTCAAATGGGTCATCCATGGTGTCAACAAGTGCAGCCTCCACCATGGACTTCTTCTTTTGAGTCTGACGTCCGCGCTTGGCCGCTGCATCTGGCCCACTCAGCTGCAGCGTCTGTGACTAACTGGCAGCTGGCGGACCGCTTGAGTCGACCATCTCATCATCAACCTCTGCATCTGCCGCCTCCGCTTCAGCTACTGCTGCTGCCGCTGCTGCTGCAGCCTCTGCTGCTTCTGCTTGTGCCTTTTGCCTCGCTTGGACCTTCTCAAAGTACGGGCGTAGATGCTCCACCACCTTCACTTCGAACTCCATGGGGGACTTGATGCCGACGTGCTTGTGGATGTTTGGCATGTGGTGGAACCTGCGCGCAAAAGAAAACAGTTTCAGGCAACCTGCTTTGCATGCAATCTGCCATGTAGGAATCTGCCATGCAGGCAATCTGCCATGCATGCAATCTGCCATGCATGCAATCTGCCATGCATGCAATGTGCCATGCATGCAATCTGTAGTGCATGCAATCTGCCATGCATGCAATTTGCCATGCATGCAATCTGCCATGTATGGAATGTGCCATGCATGCAATCTGTCATGCATGCAATCTGTTTAGCATAGATGCATTGTTACTAACATGCAAAGTGCCATGTCACGTGTTCCATGAAAACAGACCTGAACCGTGGGTCAACAACCGTTGCCACCACGTGTCTCATCGTGCATTTCTTCACATACTTTTCCACCTGCACAAAGTAACCCCAACCCGATGCAACCCCATGCAATACAAGACAATGCAATGCAATTATGTGCTCTGCCATGCAAAACAATGCAAAATCCTACACCCCAAGGGGGGGGCAGGGCCTATCACTCCACCAACGCAATGTAAAACCATGTAAAATTCTGCAAAGCAATGCATGGAATACAATGCAAAGCAGTGGAATACACAGCAGTGAACTACTATGCATAGCAGTGCAAGATGCTTCCTGTGGGTGGGGGGAGGGGGTGTGGGATGGGGGGGGAAGTGCCTCACCTTCTCACATGCGCTCACAAAGCCGACCTACAGAACCACCAATAGCTTCTCTGTTGGATCCAAAGGTGCCTTCTTCTCGGTCTACTTCTTCACGGCACCCGCGGCCTTCACACGCCAATAGTGCAGCTTCTGCAAGATTTGGCTGAAGAAGGGGAGACGAGGGACAGGGTTGGGTACTGACTACCAGAGATATCAATAGTGAACCCCTTGAAGGGCTTCAGGATCATGATGACAAGGCCGAGGAGCTCCCAGCCTTGGCCACTTGGATTCAGCATAGGTTCCTTGGCCTGTAGCAACTCATCAAGGACATCCTTGATGCGCACAAAACGCTCACACATGTCAAGGGTCAAGTTCCAACGGGTCGGTGTGTCGACATGGAGGGACAGGTACTACACATCACAAGCATTGCACGCGGTCAGCAACGACATCTCACGCTTTCCCAAGCGTGTGACAAAGTTGATGATGTGGTGCGCGGTCTGGAGGTGCTCTTCCACTGTGTCCACTGTGATGAGATCCTTCACTGCAAGGTTGAGGATGTGTCCCATGCGGTGGATGTGGCCCTCCTTCTTGAAGACATCGTTCTGCTGCACAAGAAAGCTGTCCACGAGGCTATCGTTGACCGTGTCGTTGTCAACGGTGAGGCTGTACAATTTTCCCCACAGCCCCCATTCCTTCAGTGCAGCAGCAAACAAGTCGAACACATTGGATGTGGTAGCATCATCAGTGCATGTTGGGAAGCCAAGCACCATACTCTACAGCTGCCATGCTACAATCCAATGTGCCGTGATGCCCAGGTACTTGTGGTTGGCACCCGACTGCCACCCATCACACGTGAAAGACACCCCAGACTGCACCTCTGCAAACATCTTTGCTAAACGCTTCCTAAATGCAGCAGCACCATTCTTGATGAGACGCATGACAGTGATGCGACCGGGGAGAATGGCAAAGGGGTTGCACTGTATAAAAGCAACACGCAGCCATGCCGCCTCCACACTAAGGAACGACTCTTGCTTGTCGACAACGTGCTTCCACATACAACTCTGGAAAAAACTTCTTGTTGAAAGCGACCCCGACCCCCGCCACCCCGCGTGCCACAGCAGCGTTCGTCCCATCAACCACGCCGATAGTCTCTAATGCGTGGTTGGTGGCGTTCGCTAGGTTTTGTTGCGCCTCTAATGCCTTCAGTTCCTTCCACCTTTCATTGTGTGCTCTGCGCACATGCTTCCACATTGTTGTCGTCTGGCTTTGCGTCATCGCATAAGACCCTAAGCATGTTACGAATGCAATGCACAACACTGCAGTGCAAAACAGAGCACTATGTAGCATAGAAATACAAAAATCTTCCCGGGGGGGGGAGGGGGGGAGGGGGGGGGAGGGGGTCCCTTGCACAAAATAGCGCAAATGCAAAGCACAAGCGTGCATTTCTATGCAAACCCATGCAACGAATGCAATGCATAACAGTGCAGTGCAAAACAGAGCACTATGTAGCATAGAAATACAAAAATCTTCCCGGGGGGGGGAGGGGGGGAGGGGGGGGGAGGGGGTCCCTTGCACAAAATAGCGCAAATGCAAAGCACAAGCGTGCATTTCTATGCAAACCCATGCAACGAATGCAATGCATAACAGTGCAGTGCAAAACAGAGCACTATGTAGCATAGAAATACAACAATCTTCCCAGGGGGGGGGGGGGGGTCCCTTGCACAAAATAGCGCAAATGCAAAGCACAAGCGTGCATTTCTATGCAAACCCATGCAAGGAATGCAATGCATAACAGTGCAGTGCAAAACAGAGCACTGTTTAGCATAGAAATACAACAATCTTCCCCAGCGGGGGGGGAGGGAGGGGGTCTCTTGCACAAAACTGCACAAATGCAAAGCACAAGCATGCATTGCTATGCAAACCCATGCAAGCAATGCAATGCACATCAGTGCAGTACAAAACAGAGCATTGTTTAGCATAGAAATGCAAAAATCTTCCCGGGGGGAGGGGGGGGAAGGGGGTCCCTTGCACAAAACTGCACAAATGCAATGCACAAGCATGCACTGCTATGCAAATTCATGTAAGCAATGCAATGCACTACTTCTCTGTGCCATGCGTCTGCTATGTGCCGTGTGTCTGCCATGTGCCGTGCATCTACCATGTGCGATGCGTCTACCATGTGCCATGCGTCTGCCATGTGTCGTGCGTCTGCCATGTGCCGTGCGTCTGCTACTCGGTGCCATGCATGTGCTATGTGCCATATGCACCTTTAATGTTGGTGCGGTTTGGGGGGCACAGCGTGCACCATGCCCGCGGCTCTCCGCAGATCACGCGGACCACAAACATCCCCCATATGACAGAGGGCCTGCGCTTGCGGAGGTCACTCCTTCCGCCTGTCGTCGATGCTAACTGCTGCCCCTGCTTCCTGCCTGACGCCGACACCGCCGGCGTCTCCTTCTGCTGTGCCATAGCTTCAACGCATTTCGACATTGCTGGTGGCTGGCAGAGCGCGGTCAGATCTGTTGAGTAGTCTCTTCTAGGGCGAGAGGCCACACGGGTTACGGCAAAACAAAGTTGAAGCGGGGAGGGACCACAATGGCCCCTCCCCGCTAGAGCATTCTCTAGGCGTCATTCAGAAAAGGGGAGGGGGGGAGGGGGGGCGTGGCACATCATCCGCAAGTTTCCAGCAGATGATGTGCCTACGCGCTCGCGATGGTGCGCACTGATGTGGCTGGCAAAATGGACGGCCAGGGGGCGATTGCAATTGGCGGCGGGGAGAGGACTGCGGCAGGCAGGGAGCTGTCGGCGGGCAGAGGGTGGAATGAACGGCCCAGGGGAAGCGACGGCGGATGGCGGCGGGGAGAGGCCTGCAGCGGGCAGGGAGCTGTCGGTGGGAAGACGGCCCAAGGAGACAAAATGGATGAATGGACGTCCGCCCCGAACTTCGGGGGGGGGGAGGGGGGGGGGGGGGGGGGGGGGGGGGGGGGGACTTCCGCCGACAGCCCCCCTGGCAAGGTGCTGTCGGCGGGTGGGAAGCGGAATGGACGAATGGACGTACATCCCTTCCGGTGCTTCTGCCTCGGAACTTCCGGGAACTGTGGCAGGCTGGGGCGCTGCCCCCCCGCCCCCTCCTGGGCTTCTGATATGCGAGTCCGAGTCAATTCTGAGGCCCAAACTCGGACTCGCGAGTCTTGAACCGGACTCGGACTCGCGAGTCTGACTCGCGAGTCTCAGCTTTTGGCTTATAGCCTTATGGTGCAGTGGTGTCTTGGGCAAGCCTGAAGCAGGATTGTGTGGCTCTGTCCAGCACTTAGGCTCAGTATACAAAGCTCACGGAAGTTGCAAATGAGGCGCTATGGCTACGGCGATTGCTCAAGGAGATTGGGGTGCCGCAAAAGAAGCCGGCGGCGCTCATCATTGACAATAGGAGTGCCACCAGCCTGACCAAAAACCCAGTGCTGCACCAGAGGACCAAGCACATAGAGATCCGACATCACTTTGCACGATACCTCATTGCAAAGGGTAGTGTGGTGCTTGTCCACTGCGGTACAAAGCACATGCTTGCTGATGCCATGATACAAGCACAACCCAAGGACAGGCATGATGCTACTTGCATGGAGCTTGGGCTTTCCCAAGCCTCTTGAGTTGCAGGTTGAGCATGGACAACTACGATGGGTGACGCGCAAGGGGGAGATTGTTGGAGAGATGCTCCTCACTCTAGCAAGAGTGACTCCAAAAAGGAACACCAAAAAGACAAGCCCAAGTAGCTTAGTTGTTAATGATTTCCACCTCTAGAGGCAGAGGCCTAGGTTCAAGTCCCACAAAGATGAATTTCTGCCCTGCCTCAAGGGAGGTGGAAAACAGATGCCAGGAAACTAGCTCAACCTCTAGAGTTCCTCTTTGAGTTTCTAGAAGGCTAGGGTAAGTTCCAGGAAGGTGTCACACCTTCTAGAAGGGGTGACTTGTCCTACAAGGCATCTAGAGGTATCTTGGTCTTCTAGATACCTTCCCGCCTACTAGAAGCAAGCTGAGGAATCTAGAAAGAGGCAGAAGCTTCTAGAGGAAGAAAGGATGTCTTCCTAGGTGGGAAAAAGGACAGCCTACCAAGGACCACTCTATGAGTCATAGAATCTACTAAAAAAGCTTCAACTTGGGCATGCTTTGGTGTTCTGGAAAGCTTAGATCAGTGGCTTTTGAATTCCACTACTTGTGAGCCTTGATAAAGAGTTCGTTTCCAGTCAATTGAGGCCAAAATCATTGCCACACTCTCTGGCCAGTTTTTTGCTATCCTTGGAACCAGATGCCTCCATAGTTTTAGTCTCTCCAAAAACAGGTGGTGGTGTGAATCAGCCATTGCTAGGGACCCTCCAGGGTGCCCACTCACCCTCAGGCCAACAGCCAATTCCACAAGCACCTGCAGCATGGAAGTCATTGTGCAGTGGCTTTGTCCCAAAGTCCACAAGAATTTGCTTCATTTGGACATGTTGTAGGTACGTAATACTCTTTGTGACAAGGTTGCGCTAGTAGTGGTACTGAAATTCAATGTGCTTTGTGTGCCCGAAGATCACGTCGTCTTTGCCACGACGGCCTCCGATGTGTCATTGCGATGGTGCACTCATTGTTGATGTGGATGATTGTTGCCTCCTCTTGTGGTGCCTTGATCTCACCCGGCACACTCTGAAGCCACTGTGTTTCTTTACAAGCTTTTGAGATTGTGATGTTCTCTGCCTCCATGGTAGACAACAAGATACAGTCTTGCTTCCTTCTTGCCAAGGAGAATGCACCACTGTTAAGAAGGCAGCCAAAGCCTTAGGTAGACTTCCTGTCATCATTCCGCCCTCCCCATTGAGCGTCACTGTAGCACGTCAATCGCAACGTGTCTGATCCTTCTAGACCTCCAAACAAAGTCCCACGTGCCATTCATTTTTCAGATTGCGAAAGATACACTTCACTGCTTGGCAATATCATAGCCCAGGATTGGTCGTAAACCTGCTCACTTGAACCACCGCACAAGCAATCTCAGGTCGCCTCCCCACCATGGCATACATGAGGCTCCCAACAGCGGACTGGTATGGGATGTTTTGCATCTCACGCTGCTCTCCCTCATTGCTTGGTGACATGGAGGAGGAGAGCTTGCAATCAAAGGCCATGGGGGTGCTGATCGGTTTGCAGTCCTCCATGTTGTAGTGCTTCAAGGCGTTCATGATGTACTTGGTCTGGTTGAGCTCAATGGTACCTGCTTTACGATTGCGCTGGACAGTGATCCCGATTAGAATTCAAGATGACCCATGTCCTTCATCTTGAGCCTGCTGCTCAGCCACTCCTTCAGGTCCACAAGGACCTCCAGCAAGGAAGAAGATAGGATCAAATCATCCACGTGCAATGACACAAGAAGCAAGCTGCACTCGTCCTCCCGCACATAGACGTTGGGGTCATCATTGCACTGCACAAAGGAGAGCTTAGCCATGAAGTTGTCCATCCCCTTGTACCAGATGTATGAGGCCTTTTTCAGCCTGTACAACGTCTTCACAAGCTTGCACACCTTACCTTTGGGTGCTTTGACACCTTCCAATACCTCCATAACACCTCCTTGTCTAGCTTCCCATAAAGGAAACCTGTCTTCACATCCATATGGTGGATCACAAGGTCTTTGCCTGCAGCGACTACCAACAGGGACCTGGTGGAAGCAAACGTGACAACCGGTGCAAATGTCGGATCGTACTCAGGTCTTACGCGCCGTGAGAATCACTTTGCAACGACCCTCACCTTGCACTTTTCAATGTTGTTGTCCTACTTCCACTTCAGCTTGAGCATCCACTTTGAGCCCACCACGTGAGCGTTAGTGGGTCTGTCCACCAGCACCCATGTGCAATTTTATTCCATGGACATGAGCTCGCTGTCCACCGCCTCCATCCATTTGGTCGCATCAGGCCTTGCCAACACCTCTATCACAGTGAGCAGCTCTCCTTGAGTCAAACAGGACCAGTTCAGTCTGGCCCAACTTCCACTGTCAGCGTCATATTGTTGCATTTCCTTCTTTGTCATGTGCTATGGCGCAGCATTGTTCATGTCTCATCTCTACTCTGTTACTGCTCCTGTGTTGCTGACTGCCCTGATTTCCTTATCTTCCTCTAGAGGAGAGCCACTGGCATCCAAGCTGGTATCAGAGGCCTTAGACGTCTCGGACTCTGTGTCGGAGCAAGCCGCTGTATCACCCTGTGTTGCCGCTCTCCACGCCACACCACTCTTCTCCACAGCCTGTCGCACTGGCGCCACTTACCAGTTTTTGAGAACTTGATCTCCCGACCCTAAGAGCACAAGCCACTCTCCCTGTTTTTTAGCTTGTGTGCAATCAAGTAGCTTTTCCGTGCCTAGTTTCATCCCATCAAAGATCACATCCCGGCTGGTGATGAGCCTTCTTGCTACCACATCACAAAGGCGGTAGGTTTTGTTGGCCGTCTCATAGCCCACCATCACGCTGTTTTGCGCTCTTACATCGAGCTTGGTGCCAATCTCTCCCGCCTGGACCTTTGCCCATGCGGTGCAGCCAAAGACTTTCAGGTGTGAGGCGTCCGGCTTCTTCCTGGCCACACCTCTTGTGGCGTCATCTGCTGCTTGTCTTTTTTTTTTCTGCACCTGCCCAGAGAAGCCACAAGAGTCAGGTTGACAAGGTAGCATGTCGTTCTTGCAGCTTCCACCCAGAAGCGCGGTGGGATTTTTGCATCAAAGAGCATGTTGCGCTCCATGCCGAGGATGATCTGATTCATTCGCCCAGCCACGCCAGTGCTTTGTGGCGTGCACGGCATTGTGGGCTAATGGTTGATCCTGTGTTGCCGCAACCAGCCCTTGCATGCTTCATACTCTCCGCCTTTTTCACTTTGTAGTGCCCTCTTCCATGATTTTGAGCAAGTAGATCCACACCTTGCGGCTGCAGTTGTCGATGAAGGTCAGGAAGTACTTGTTACCACTGTTTGACATCGTGCGAAAGGGTCCGTACACCTTGGTATGAATCAGGTCAAAGGCTGCTTTCGCGCGGCGGCCGTTGCACTCAAAGCACTTTTTCTTGGTCTTGCCTTGGAGGCAAGGTTCACCCTGGCTGCCACACCCAGCCGCATCCTTCTTGCACCCCTCCATGCCGCGGACCAACTGATGTTTCTGGATGACTTGGAGCGTGCTGTTTGCAACGTGCCCAAAGCTTCTATGCCACAGCTCAGAGTGTTTGTCCTTTGTGGCAGAGGATACCTGGTGAGTTTCTCTTTGTGTATTCTCCTCTGTTGGTGCCGAGACCACTGCCTCTCTTGCACCTGCATGACCCTCATCTTCCGATCTCTCTGTTGCAGTTTTTTGCAATACGTTGAGCTCGTCAACTCGTAAGACATCTTCTACAAGGTCTTTGTTCAAGTGGAGGACCTTGATGTCCTCATTCTTGATGAAGACCGCCTTCTTTTGTGTGTATACCACCGTCATGTCGTTGTTCGTGATTTTTGACACGGACAGGAGGTTTGCTCCAGACGAGGGCATGTGGACCAAGTCACGCAGCCGCAGATCCTTCTTTGCACTGTTAAGACTGATGCTCACTTGTTTTTCTCCAAGGCCATTTGCATTCACAATGCTGCCGTTTGCGCATCTGAGCGGCTGATCAGTGGGGCCAATGGAGACAAATCCAACCTTTTTGTTGTTAGAGTGGTGATCAGCGCCGGAGTTGAGCCCAAAGGCTCCGGGCCTGAGCAGCGCAGCTTCCTTTGTCAAAGGCGTGCTTTGGGCCATCATGTTAGTGGCTTCTTTGCGACCCTTGTTGCTGGCCCTGTTCCCATTGTTTCCTCCGTCTTCAATCTTTGGCAATCTACACTCTCTTGCCCAATGTCCAGGTTTGCTGTAGTTGCGACAGTTGCCTTGGTGCTTAGGATCATTGCCGCCATTTTTGCCTCCGCCGCCACCGCTTTTGTTGCCGCTTTTCTGACCAGAGGCTGACCCTTTGCTCCTGTGGCCACCATAGCCTGTGGCATAAGCTGAGAAGTTAGCCTTACTTCCGCTATGACGCATGGCCTCGTTTTGCATATAATCAGGTACTACTATGTACTTCAGGCCTTCCTCCTTCCAACCCCCCATGACGGTGATCATTGGGCTCTAGCTCTCCGGTAGGACCATGAGGAGGATCATATCTTGCATGTTTCTGTCAATTTCCTAGTTTATCTGATGAGCCTCGCCAAGGAGTACTTCAAACTCCTGTAGGAACTCAGGGATTGACTCTCCCTCATTCACCCACATGCTGATGAGCTTTTGTAAGATGAACAATCTGTTTACGAGGGAGGCCAACTGGTGCACGCACTTGAGCTTAGCATAAGCCTTGGAAACCAGCATAAACCTGAAAATGATGGGAACATGCTTTTTGGCTACGGTGTTGTTTAGGAATGACATGACAATATCATTTCGTTCCATCCATGCCTCATGCTAACGTGTGCAGTCCGCGGGAACCTGCTCTTCTCCCTTCAGAAGCTTGATGAAACCACGCACTTTCATTGCGAGTTCAAACTGCCATCTCCAGAGCGGGAAGTTGTTCTCCTAGTAAATGGGGATTCCTCCCAATGGTCCAAGACCTTGCGGCAGTGCGGTAGCACTCACAATTTCTCTAATGGTCTATCCTATGGTAGCCACTTTCGAGTTTCAGGACTGTCCTGCGGCAGCCCCCACTGCTGGTGAAGGCCCAACCATTTTGGATGCCCTTTCATGCTTTCTACATCTCTGCTATGTTGAGGCCAATGTAGGCTGATGTTTTTTTATGTCTGCTACAAGTTTCAAGGTGCAAGTCCGTTGCTTGCCCCTCTAGATGATGCTTTACCTGCAAATAGAGAAGAATCTTTACACCAGTACACCCAGGGTCTTGCCTCCAAAGATAGAGCTTGTCCTGGTTAGGACCCAAGGGTCGTACCTCCTAGGGCATAGCTTGTCCTTGGTCCCGGTGTGTTGAGTGCAAACCCAGCCGTTCGAGCTGATGAAGCAGATGGAGCAGAAGGTGCTGATGAAGCTTATGGAGCTGGAGTCTGCACCTGGAGAGAGCGTTCAAGAGTTGAGAGCAGCGTGCCTTACAACTGGTCAGTGTGGACCCATAATCCATTGTCAACCAGCCCGAGTCAAATGGACTACAAAATAGGGTCGACACAATGGCACCTAGCATCCGCTCCTAGCGTTTCAGCTAGGAGAAGACATCACCTTCAGGATCACGGCTCCACACTTAGCTACTCTTAGGCAATCAGTTTCTAGCACCTGTGTACACTTAACACTTGGTCACTTTTGCGCGAGGTGCTAGTACGAGACTAACTCCTGGGGCTTAGACCAACCAGTGTCTTCTTTATACTGTTCCTCAGTTGGAAAGATCTGTTAGAAGCATCTAAGGCTAGATTGTATAACAAGAATGAGGAATGAGCTTGATACATACAGTCCTGAGCCTGGTATGTAAGGTGTGTGGGTAGTAGCACTTTTGGGGATGGCCATTCCACATTACCTCACAAGTTTGTCAATTGGTGCATCCCATGGCCGCCAAATGGCACATCCTCCTCATGTATTGAGAATTGTCTAGGAAACATCTCGATTGGACTTGCACCATGAACGAGGTTTGGGGGACTTACTCCAAGGGAGCAGTGCATGCTCAGTCTATCCGCTAATCCATAACAGTGGCCATGGGGCATAAAAGAACAAAAGATAGCTGCATCCCACTGCTCCACTTCAGGTTGTGCAAGTGCCTCTTACATGGTTTTTGGCTCCGCTACGGCTGCCATCATGACCCACGCCATGCCAATCCAGCTGCGCGTTGCTGGAGTATACCGTTTTGATGCACTCTCCTGCCTTCGGCTGAGTAGCGGTGATTTTGGTGACGCTGACGGCTGGTCTTGCTGTCGCTCCACGGCAACCCCGTTCACATCCTCGGCCTCCTCTGCTTTGGCTGTTGCGTCCTGTGCCTCAAAGACACCTGCATTTGCACTTTGCTCCTGCTACACCCCAGCACTGTCGTACTCCGAGGACGCTTCATTAGTGTAGGCGTCTGTGAGCTCCTCCTCATAGGTGAGGAGCTGGAACTACTCCCCCTACTTTGGAGAGTCTTTTACGCCAATGTAGTTTCTTTTGTTGCTGTAGGTCTGCTTCTCATCAAACTCAACATCACGGCTGCTAAAGACCTTCTCCTCACTCACATCATAAAGCTGGTACGTCTTTTGTGTGCTATCGTAGCCCAAGAAGAGGCACGGCTTGGCACGCATGTCCAATTCTCTGTCGAGCCGTAGTGCTACGTGCACCATGGAGTGTGCCTTGCACCCAAAGACCTTCAGGTGCACCACACTCAGCTTGTACCTGCTCCATACCTCCTGCATCTTCTTCCAGCCGCTCGTCCCCTTCAACACCGCCGTCGGGGTCAGGTTGGTAGTGTAGCTGGCTGTACGCACTGCTTCTGTCTAGAAGCTTTGTGTCAATCTTGCATCCAGAAGTATCTTCTGCATCGTGTTTAGTAGCGTCTGGTTCGCCTAATCTGCCACGCCATTTGATTGTGGCAAGGAGGGAGTTGTGTACTCCCACTTGATACCCTGCTGCTTCAGCTACCAGATGCAGCCCACGAACTCTACGTCGTTGTTTCTGTATAGCGCTTTGACCTTGCGGTCATTCTGCATCTCCATTGCAATGACGTACTCCTACAGCCGGTTCAACACCTCACCTTTCCGCTCCATGAAGTACATATAAAGCGTTTTGCTCCAGTCATCAATAAAGGTGACAAAGTACCGCACACCACCTTTTGACGGTGTTTTTAACGGTCTAGACACATTGTTGTGTACAATCTCTAGCAGATCATAGGAGCGATCCACGTTCTTGTTGAGCGGCTTGCACCTCGCCTTGCCCAAAATGCAAGCCTCGCACTTTTTGTGCACTGCTGCATCTGCTGCCTCCTCTCCTACACTGGTGATGTCAAGGCCGTGGACCGTGTTGTACTTTCCCATCTCCTTCATGAATGTGGGCAACAAATGACCATGCCATTGGTACCAGAGCTTTAGATCAGCTCCTCCTCCTTTGGCCAAGTTGATGACGCATTCTTGCCGACATGTTGTGTCTCCTTTTGTGGGGATCACCTTTTTCTCCACAACGTAGATTTTATCCTCTTATATTTTCTCCAGCACGTCTTTGCCTCCATCATCCATGCACACCTATGTGCCTTTCGTACGGAAGAGTACCTCATACCCCTTGTCTTTTGAGTGACAAACACGTAGAATATCAGCCACCCCAGGGACTTGCTACAAATCACGGATTACATGCAACACTATCTTACCATTCACCTCCAACTCCACCCTTCCGTCTCCTTGGCCAGCCGCCGGCTCGACTTGTCGTTGGCGATCACCATCGACTTGGCAGATTTGATTCAGTGGAAGAACCCCACATTTTTCACTTGGATGTGCTTACTAGTACTAGAGTCTAGGCGACGCATGTTGGCACCTTTCATCTTGTGGTTTGAGGTGCCGTTAAGGAGTGCCTATTTCCCTTTGGTGTCCTTGCTGCTGGCCTTCACCTCCTTCGGGCACTCGCGGACCTAATGGCCCTCCTTGCTATAACTGAGGCATGCACATTTCTTTGCATCCTTCTTGCCACCACCTTTTCCGCCGCCTCCCTTACCGCCACTGCCGCCAGCATGTGTTTTGGTGACCAAGGAAGAAAAGGAAGATGAGGCCTCGCTGCCACTGTGACATTGTACCTCGTTACGGATGCACTCAGCTACTACACCATAGGTGAGTTTGTCCTCCGCCCATCCACCAAGGACGGTAATGAGGAGGCTCCAATCATCAGATAGAGCCATGAGGAGGGCCATCACCTGCAGTAAAGGGTCAACCTTCCACCCCATGTCGTTGCATTGTAAGGCGAGTAACGCAGTTTGCTCCATGATGGCAAGGATATCCTCGCCCTCCTGAATCCTCACCTTTAGAAGCCGTTTCATGGAAAAGATCCAGTTTGCAAGCAAAATGGACTGGTGGATGGTGCAAAGCTTTTTCCATGCCTTCGCTGCCAATGTGCAGCCTTAGAAGTAGCCCTGTTTAGTCTCCAAAGCAGACAATAACAGGAGAATGAGCGCCATGGTGTTATTCTTTGCAAAGGCTTGCTTCTCCTTGTCTGTCGCTTTCTTCTCGTCGAGCACGTCCAGGCCCTTCACCAGTTTGAGTACCCCCTTGTACGCTAGGTCGATCTCAATATGCCACCCCCATAGCCCAAAGCCAAGACCACCGGCGTAATTCTCAATGAGTTGCAACTCTGTGTTCAGCGCCATGTTGTGCTGCTACTACCCCGATCGTCAGACTTTACAGAGGTCGTCCAAAACGTATTGCTTTTCTGATGCAGAAACTATGAACCATATTGGACCAGTCAGGGTTGTGGGCCCATAACCCTTTTTTGGAAACATGGTTCCAATGTGGCCTGAAAACGTCCTAAGATTCACAATGCTTTTGAGCAGCATTCTTAGACAAAGCGTGTGTTTTCTGGTCGCCACACGCTTGTGAGCAATACTCTGATAGAATTCAGTAACACCCAAAGTTCGAAGAGCTAGGGATAAACTTTGGTTGGATTTCTGGGCAAGGATCAAATCAGCAAAGGTATAGTGCTAGTCACATGCTTTCCAATGTACCAAACCGTGTGCAATTCGGACCACCGTAGCGCCCATTACTTGATTCGGAGTGAATCATTGGCTTTTTGTCCCTGACAAAGCATCAACATGAGTGACGGGAGCCCGAAGCGCCCTGGCCCCCAATGAAGTACCAGGCTGCCATTCCAAAGCACACGTGGCTCAAATGAACCATGGGATATCTCTGTTACCATCCCCCAAGGGCGCATCGGCGATGGTGTGTGTGGTGAGAGTCGAATTGGTCACTGCTGGATCAATTTTGAAAGCCAATACCAAGTCTGCCGTCCAAACCCAGACAGCGAGCACCACTTCCCACCTTTGATGGACCGTAACTCCTCGATTCTTAACCAATTGTTGCGATTCAAGTTGCAGCTGGTTTAGCATGCCCTCTAGTTTCTGAAACATCCATCCATGCATGCAATTTGCATTGTACAAGGATCCGGAGCCATCGCCTTGAAAAACGGTGACTCCAAGACATGGCACGGGGTAATCTGTAATAGTGGCACTGTAGCAAGTAGGGATGCATTGCACGTAACTCATCACAGGCTGAGTATGCTACGCTTGGAGCTTGGGCTGCAGAGGCGGTGTGGCTTCAACGACTGTTTCGTGTGTTGTGTCAGTGTGTGCCTTGCATCAGTTTATGCTATGAAAACAAGACTTCGCTTATCATTGCAAAATCCTCTAGTGTGTTTCATGCACGCATGAAGCACATCATTTTTTAGCATCACTTTGTGCATGATCTTGTGGTCTGTGTACAGCAGTAGAGCCGCGCGAGTTGGTCTCAAGGGGGCAAAGCCCGCCAAGACCGCATACCAAGAGACGTGCCGGCAGGCGGGGAGACGGCCAGGCCACCCTACGTGGCACAAACAAGACTAAGCGAGGTGGCAGACCCACCTGAACCCGCGATGACCAGGCCACCCTTTGGCCTTCTCTTCCCACATGCGCTCACGTCCAACAACAGATCCAGCCTCCAGAAGGGGCCCGTCACCATCGCAACAGCCCACACACCAGGGCACCATCCAGCACCAAGCATGAGTGCAGTCGGCTCAGTGCCGGGAGGCGGTCCCGCGCCCGGCGCTAACCAACCCGACAGGTTCCAACCGGCGAATCAACCCGCCGGCACCTCCGGCACCATGACATGGGACGACCTCACAAAGGTCATGTCACATAAGGATCTAACGCCACCACCTTTAGGCGCATGCGACTTCCTCGCTTGGAAAGACATTTTCCTTGCGTAGATGACAGAGCATGGTCTTGAGGAATTGTACCTCAAACCGTCATCCGACGATGCTGACGAGCACGTTCTTCTACGGGCTTTCAACGCCCTTGTCCGCACTCTCCCAGATGACCAAGCATATGCTATCCGCCACCTTCAGTTTGGCGGGAAAGGAGAAGATCCAACCAATGTGCGCAGCGGTGCCCCTCGTCCACACGAGGCCTGGCAGCACCTTGCCACCCGTCACGAGGAACGGGGTATGGAGATATTCATCACTGTTTGTGACAGACTGCGCCACCTGTACCCCAAGCCAGGCGCACCAATAGCAGAGTACTGGGACGCGGCGATGGACATCCGCCGCTGGATTCTCGGACTCAGGGCTCCCTGCTCCGTGCTGGAGTGGCTCGATCTGGTCCTACTCCACCTCGGAGAGGCATACAGGGACTTCCGCCGCAACTTGCTGCGGCGTCTTCGCGTCACTGACATAGAGAACACAGATTTGGTAGAGGTGTTTGAAGAACTGAGGCACTGTGAGGATATCCTACGGGGAGAAGCACGAGAGGCAGACACACCTACAGCTAGTGCCTTCGTCTATCAGTCCTCCTCATCTGCCCAGTCAGGCTCGGGATATGCAGGAGGCAGAGGTGGAGGCGGCGGTGGAGGGGGCCGAGGCTCCCAGTCAAGGGGCGGGCGCGAACGCGGTAGGGGTGCTGGGGGACGCACCTGCAACTACTGTGGACAGTAGGGTCATTTCTGGCGTTCCTGTCCCAAACTTCTGCGCCTCATGTCACCATCATCACAGCAGCAGTCGCAGTCTTTTCCACCTCCGCGCCCCCAGTTTGGTCAGCAGCTGCATCCACCGGCCTGGTTGGCACACGGGACAAGGGGAATGCGTGCACCTTTCCATTTGGAGCGGCTACTTTTGGTCCACCTCTGCCGTAGCAGCAGCAGCTCTCAGCACTCCCTATGGACATGGGTCCACAGCCATTCTACCAGGGGCCCTACTACATACCGCCGAGCTCTACAGTACCCGTTCCTTCACCAGCCTGGGTGTGGTGCGTCTACGCCGTGATGGCGGAGGTACAGCAGCCAACCACCGCTCCACCTATGGGCTGGACAGCCGCCAGAGCCTACAGTGATCCCGCAGGCGCCAGGTCAGCGACTTGGTCACACTCATGTCACTACCTCGCACATTTTCCCCATGCATGAATGGTTGTATGACAGTGCCGCATCGCATCACATGTCACCACATCGCGTGCTCTTTGTCTCGTTGTATGCTGCGCCTAATGTGGAAGGGGTGAAAACTGGGTCTGGGGAAGCTCTAGCGGTGGAGGGTGTGGGAACTGTGTCACTTCAGGCACCAGGGGGGGTGATATGGTTGGCAGGTGTCCTGTACGTACCCAATCTGAAAGTGAATCTGTTGTCTGGTGGTCAACTCGATCCTTACACCAGTGTGTCCAGTGTCATGAAAAACCAGGGATGCACCCTCTTTGATGCGACTGGCACTCTGTTGGTGGATGGGCCACTACATGCTGACATGCTTTATCGTCTCACGTTGTTTCCCCTTGTTCCCACATACTCCCACCAACCACAAGCACACGTTGTTACAATCACTGATGCCAAGCATACCGAACTGTTGCATCGCCATCTGGCTCACATCCATACCAACCTGTTAGAAGACATGCTCAAACACACCACTGCACGAGGTCGGCATCCAGAGGACTATCCCCATGGATTAAAGGTTAATACATGTCTTGAGTGCCACAAAGGTAAAGCCCACAGGCAAGTCTTTCCCAAGTCAGTCACTGAAAGCAAGGCTCCACTTGATTTGGTCCATGTTGGTCTCACAGGGCCAATGCCCGTCCCTTCAGTCCAGTACGGCTCACAGTACGTACTAACACTGATAGATGACTATAGTCGTTTTGGTGGGCATTTCTGCTCAGATCAAAGGCATACGCTCAACAGGCAATCATCGAGTGGATCCCACTTGCTGGGCGTCAGAAAAAATACAAGCTACTGAAACTGCGTACAGATCAAAGTGGAGAATTCATGGTTACACTGACTGCAGCGCTCAAAGCGAAAGGTATTGAACACCAAACCACAACACCCTACACACCGCAACAGAACGAGGTGGCAGACCACTGGCACCGCACTCTGGGTGATGCTCTACGCACTTTGCCGACTGAGTCTGGGCTGTCATTTGGGTTTTGGGAAGAAGCAGTCAAGTACATCACCTGGGTGTGGAACCGTGTCCCACAAGGTCTGCTGCCCAAGGCTGTCACACAATGGGAACTGTGGTTCAAGGAAAAGGCGGATCTTCATCCTGCCAGGGTGTGGGGAACCATAGCATGCGTGTGGTTTGCACAACCTCAGCACGACAACGACCTGAGTCCGTGAGGTCGCTGATGTGTGTTTGTAGGGGTCTCGAATGCCTCAAAGGCATGGAGGTTCTGGGATCCCACGAGTCATCACTTCCTAGAGAGTCGAGATGCATCATTCTTGGAACACATGCCCTACAAGATGTTTCGCACCTTGAGGCATGTTCCAGATGTCACCACCCCAGAACGCTACCCACACTATGTTAGCATACCCGTTTTCGTCCCATGTGGAGGTGAGTCGAACCCCAAAACTGCCCAGAAAGAAGGGGACCAGAGTGCACCTGTCCCCGATGATCTCCTCACACCCACCAACTTGGCAAGCACGCAGTCAAGTACACCAAACTCACCTCCAGGTTTGGTCTCACAGCAACAATCTGACAGTACAGAGGAGGCTGCACCATCTCTACCGGAGCCTGTGAGGCGCTCCTTGAGGGACGTCCCATGGGTGAACTACAGACACTTTTACAACACCGTCTTTCCCATAGTAACTGGTCCTCAACTGACAGAGCCTCTCACCCTGACTGAGGCTAGGGGGCGACCGGACGATGCTGAGTGGGAACAGGCCATGGTAGCCGAACTCAATGCTCTGCTCGAGCATTAAGTGTTTGAGCTCATCCCTCTGCCACCTGGTTGGAAAGCCATCAATGTGAAGTGGGTGTACAAGCTGAGAAGGAACCTGGCAGGTCTGATAGAGAATTACAAAGCATGACCGGTGGCAAAGGGCTTTCACCAAGTGCCAGGCCAAGACTTCACAGACACCTATGCACCGTTGGCAAGTACAGCACCAGTCGAGCACTCCTAGGAGTGGTCGCTCACAAAGACTGGGGGATACACCAAATGGACGTAAAAAATTCTTTCCTCAATGGTCCCCTTGAAGAAGAGTTGTATATCAAACAGCAAAAGGGTTTTGATGATGGAACTGATCGCGTATGCTTACTGCTGAAGGCGTTGTATGGGCTGAAGCAAACTCCAAGGTGCTGGAACAAAGAAATCAGCCATACCCTAGAGAGCGGCGGCTCCACTCAAAGTGTGTGGGACCCCTCTCTCTTCTTGCACTGGAGGGACAACATCCCTGTTGCACTACTGGTATATGTTGATGATCTTCTCATTCTGTCACCTTCTTTGTCTCTCATCACCCAAACAAAAAGGCTCCTCACTTAGCACTACAACATAACAGATCTGGGTGAGGCACAAACTTGCCTAGGCATGACCATCAGCAGAGACAGAATGGCACACAGTCTCACTTTGCATCAAGGACGGTTCATGGCACACCTCACAGCACGTTCCCAACACCTCATACATCACTTTCCACGCCAGCACTCCACCATGAGCCCTGATATCTACTCTCACTTGCTTGACACCAACAACTCAGAGTATGGCCCAGACTGTGACCCCACATTGTACCGTCAAATCACTGGCAGTCTGTCGTATCTCGCATCCACTACTTGTCCCGACATCTCGTGTGCTGTCAATGTCCTGGCCCAATTCTGTCAGCAGCCGCACAGCATGCATCATAAGGCCTTATTGAAGGTTCTGCGCTATGCACTGGACACTGCTGGTTTTGGCCTTGTTTTTGCCCCCACGTCGACTTCACTGTTGGACGGGGTCTGTGACAGTGACTTTGCACGGGATAAAAGGGTTCGGAGCAGGGGGGTTGTTTTTTTTTGTGTGTGGGGAACAGCTATGTCATGGCATAGTGCAAAGCAGTCATGTGTGGCTCACAGCGTTGCAGAGGCAGAATACATGGCATTGGGTGAGGCGGCATGCGAGGGCATCTGGATGGGACGGTTGTTGGAGGAACTGGGTTTTCATGTGCCTGCTGTGCAACTGCACTGTGACAGCTCAGCAGCACGTCGCATAGCCATGAATGATGGAGTGTTGCACCCATGCACGAAGCACATCAATATAGAACATCACTTTGTGCGAGAATTCATCGAAGCAGGCGTTGTGCAAGTCTGCTCCATCAAGGGCACTGATTAACTGGCTGACCTTCTCACCAAAGCTCTACCCTCCCCCTCTCTTCATCATCAACTTCACCAGATTGTTTGTATACCTGCAGCACTCATGTCCAAGGGGGCGTGTTAAGTCTCTCCTGTATATGTTTTTCCCTCCTGAGTGGCCATGAGTGTGCAAGGCATGCTGACACAGAGAGCGGAGGCGACGCACAATGAGCGCACGCATCACCAGTGGCCTGGTGACACTCCCGCCTGCGTCACACGTGCTCGCTTCCCTCCTGGCAGCATCGCCCCAGCCCCACCTGGCAGCTTGCTGCTGCGTACACTATTGATTCTCTCGCAGCTTCATTTGTGACATAGATTAGGCTTCTATGTGAATTTGGGTTAGTTTCGACTGACATAGGTTAGGTTCAAACTCACCGTAGGGCTTGTGTGCCTGTTTGGGACTCGAGTGGGGTTTTGCCCTTGACGTTGGTTGAGTGCCAGTGAGCTCTGCTCGTCGGCCCGACGGGTGAGCTCGAGTAGCAAGCCTCACCCCGTAGCTCTCCTTCTTGTCGACGTGAGAGATCATGACGACCTCCATGGCCGCCGCACAATCCCAATCCTAGCTGAATCCATGGTTAACCATTTTGAGTGAGACTGGTCTCATTAGAATTGCGATCTCAATCTCACCGTCCACCGAAAAAAAATCGTGGGTGCGCATACCCGCTCCGGAGCATGAGGCTATAAAATCACTAGGAGTATAATTCAAGAAAAGCATGGTGTTTTAGGGTTTCCGCAAGGCTACTATAAACATTTTACGGCTTGCCGATTTGCTTGTAATTGCCCCTGATTTTGCCCCCTTCACTGGAAGAATCATGGGTGCGCACACCCACTCCGAAGCACAGGGCTGTGAAAGCATTAAGAACTTTCTCCAAGGAAAATCACGGTGTATTAGGGGTTTTCCAAGGCTAGTAGAAACATTTTGCGGCTCACCAATGTGTTTTCAATTGCCTCTGATGTCTCCCCCCCCTACCGAATAAATCGTGGGTGCGCACACCCGCTCTGGAGCACAGGACCGTGAACTCATTGAGAATTTATTCCAAGGAAATTCACAGTGCATTTGAGTTTGCCCAAGGCTACTCAAAACATTTAAAGGCTCGCCGATCTGTTTCTGAATGCCCCTGATTCCCCCCTCCCTCCCCCTCCCCCCTGGATAAATCGTGGGTGCGCACACCCAATCCGGAGCACATGGCTGTGAAACCATTAGGAATTCAATCCAAGCAAAAGAATCATGTGTTAGGGTTTGCCCAAGGCTGCTAGAAACATTTAAAGGCTCGCCGATCTGTTCCCGAGATTCCGGGTCCTAGATCCCCCCCCCCCCTCCCCAACCGGAAAAATCGTGGTTGCGCACACTTGCTTTGGAGCACTGGGTTGTGAAACCATTGGTACTTTAATCCAAGCAAAATCATGTTGTATTGAGGTTTTCCCAATGCTCCAAGAGAATTTTTACGGCTGGCCGATCTGTTTCTGATTGCCCCTGATTCCCCCCTCCCTCCCCCTCCCCCCTGGATAAATCGTGGGTGCGCACACCCGCTGTGGAGCACAGGGCTTGAATTCATTAGGAATTTAATCTAAGCAGAGGCTTGATGTATTAGGGATTGCCCAAGGCTACTAGAAAAACTTTACAGCTTGCCAATCTGTTTCGGATTAGCCCTGATTCCCCCCCCCCCCCTCACCAGAAAAACTGTGGGTATACACACACGCTCCGGAGAACGGGGCTGTGAAACCATAAGGAATTTAATCCAAGAAAAACACGGTTTATTAGGGTTTCCCCAAGGCTACTATAAACACTTCACAGCTTGCCGATCAGTTTCCAATTGCCCCTGGTTCCATCCCCCTTCCCCCCAACGGAAGAATATTTGGTAAAGACACCAACTCCAATTACGGGACCGTGGAACCATTAAGAATTTAATCCAACAAAAAGCACTGTGTATTATAGCTTGCCGATCTGTTTTTTATTGTCCCTGATTCCGCCCCCCCGCACAAGAAAATCGTGGGTGCACACACCCGCTCCTGAGCAGAGGGCTATAAAACCATTGGGAATCTAAGTCAAGAAAAGCACGGTGTTTTAGGGTTTGCCCAAGGCTACTATAAGCATTTAACGGCTTGCGAATCTGTTTTCCATTGCCCCTGATTCCGTCCCCTTCACCGGAAGAATTGTGGGTGCGCACACCTGCTCCGGAGCATGGGGCTGTGAAACCATTTGGAATTCGATCCAATCAAAAGCACGGTGTATTAGGCTTTGCCCAAGGCTACTAGAAGCATTTTATGGCTTGCCAATCCGTTTCTGATTGCCCCTGATTCTGTCCTCCCCATTGGAAAAATCGTTGGTGTGTACACTCGCTCAAGGGCAAAATGCTATGAAACCATTTGGAATTCAATCCAAGCTAAAAACCGATGCATTAGGGTTTTCCCAAGGCTACTAGAAACACTTTACAGCTTGCTGATCTGTTTACGATTGCCCTTGATTCCATCCCCCCCCCCCCCCCCCCCCCCACCGGAATCATTGTGGGAGCATGCGGCTGTGAAGCCACTAGAAAATAAAATCCAAAGAAAGGCGCGGTGTACTAGGGTTTATCCAAGGCTAATGGAAACAATTTACGGTTCAACAATCTGTTTCTGTGTTCCCGTGATTCCGCCCCTTCCAGCAGAAACATCGTGGGTACGCACACCTGCACCGATTCACCGGGTGTTAAGCTATTGCTAATCAAATCCAAGGGAAAGCATGGTGTGTTAGGGTTTTTCCAAGACTACTAGAAACATTTTGTGGCTCACCGATTTGTTTCTGATTGCCCTTGATTCTGCCCCCCCTACCGGAAAAGGCATGAACATGCACACCCGCTCCGGAGCACAGGGCTGTGAAACCATTGGGAGTTCAATCCAAGTAACAGCACAATGAGTTAGGGTTTGCCCAAGGCCACTAGAAACGTCTTACAGATCATGGATATGTTTTTCATTGCCCCTGGTTCCGCCCCCCTAACAGAGATATCGCGGGTGCGCACACTAGCCCCGGAGCACAGGGCTGCAAAACCATTGGGAATTTAGTCCATGCAAAAGCACGGTGTATAAATCTTTGCCCAAGGCTACTAGAAAAACTTTACGGCTTGTTGATCTGTTTTCAATTGCCCCTCATTCTGCCCCAACACCAGAAAAGTCATGGGTGCGTACACTCGCTCCGGAAAACGATGTTGTGAGACCGTTGAGAGTTTATTCCAATGAAACGCATGGTGTATTGGGATCTACCAAACAATACTAGAAGGATTTTACGGCTTGCCAATCTGTTTCCGATTGCCCCTGACTGTGCCCTCCCCCCCCCCCTCCCACCTGAAACAATTGTGGGTGCGCATACCTGCTCTTGAGCATGGGGCTGTGAAACCATTCGGATTGTAATCAAAGCAAAAGCACTGTTTACTAGGGTTTGCTCAAGGCTACTAGAACTATTTCATGTCTCGCTGATTTGTTTCCGATTGGCCCTGATTCCCCCCCCCCCACCAAAACAATCGTGGATGCGCACACCCGCTATGGAGCACGAGGCTGTGAAACCATTGGGAATTTAATCCAAGCAAAAGCTCGGTGTATTAGGGTTTACCTAAGGCCACTAGAGACATTTTACTGTTCATCGATCTGTGTCCGATTGCCCCTACTTCCGTCCCCACACCCAAAAAATCGTGCGTGCGCACACCCGCTACAAAGCATGGGGCTCTAAAACCATTGGAAGTTTAATCCTAGCTAAAGCACGGTGTATTATGGTTTGCCCAATGCTACTAGAAACATCTTATGGCCTACCAATCTGTTTCTGATTGCCCCTGATTTCGTCCCCCCACCAAAAAAATCGTGGATGCACACACCCACTCCGGAGCATGGGACTGTGAAACTAACCGGGATTTAATCAAAGCAAAAGCACAGTGTATTAGGGTTTTCCCAAGGCTATTAGAAATACTTTGCATCTTTTCGTTCTGTTTCTGATTTCCCTTGATTCTGCCCCTCCCCCCCACTGGAAAAGTTATGGATGCGCACACCCACTCCTGAGCATGAGGCTATGAAACAATTGGGAATGAAATCCAAAAAAAGCACAGTTTATTAATGTTTATCTAAGGCTTCTAGAGAAATGTTATGGCTAGCCGATCTGTTTTTGATTGCCCCAAATTACGCCCCCCCCCACCGGAGAATTTGTAGGTGTGCACACCCGCTCCAGAGCACGGGGTTGTGAAAACCTTGGGAATTCAACCTAAGAAAGAGTACGGTGTATTAGGGTTTGGCAAAGGCTACTAGAAGCATTTCACGGCTTGCCGATCTGTTTCTGATTGTCCATGATTCCTCCCCCCCCCCCTCCCACCAGAGAATTTGTGGGTGCGCACACCTGCTCCAAAGCATCGGGCTGTTAAAGTATTGGGAATTCAACCCAAGCAAAAGCACGGTGTTCAAGAGTTTGCCCAAGGCTAATAGATTTTTTTTTTCATGTGTGTCCATCATTTTCCGATTGCTCCTATCCCCCCTCCCACCGGAACAATCGTGGGTGCGCATACCCCCTCCAGAGCATGTAGCTATGAAACCATTGGGAATGTAATCAAAGCAAAAGCACAGTTCATTGGGGTTCCCCCAAGGCTACTAGAAACATTTTGCGGCTTGCCGATCTGTTTTCGATTGCCCCTGATTCTGTCCCCCACCCCCTCCAGGAGAAATCGTGGGTACGCACACTGGCTCCGGAGCACAGGGTTGTGAAGCCATTAGGAATTTAATCCAGTAAAAATCATGGTGTATTTGGCTTTGCCCAAGGCTACTAGAAAGAATTCATGGCTCACCGATGTGTTTCTGATTGCCTGTGATTACCCCCCCCCC
>SZWC01000596.1:129910-156203 GCA_023375785.1 Penium margaritaceum | reverse complement strand
CCCACCCATGGTGTGTACACCCATGATGTAAAAATCATGGGTGTACACACCTGGTCCAGGGCATGAGGCTCTGAAACCATTAGGAATTCAATTCAAGCAAAAGCTTGATGTATTAGGGTTTGCTCAAGGCTACTAGAAACATTTTATGGCTTGCCAATCCGTGTCCCTTTGCCCCTGATTCCCCCCCTCCCCTACACCCAAAAAACTGTGGGTGTACTCACCCGCTCCGAAGCATGAGGCTCTGAAACCATTGGAAATTCGATCCTAGCTAAAGCACGGTGTATTAGGGTTTTTCCAAGGCTACGAGAAACATTTTATGGCTTACCAATCTGTTTCTGATTGCCCCTGTATCCGTCCCCCCCACCAAAAAAATCATGGGTGCGCACACCCGCTCCACAGCATGGGGCTGTAAAGCCATTGTGGATTTCATCAAAGCAAAAGCATGGTGTATTAGGGTTTTTCCAAGGGTATTAGAAACATTTTACAGCTTGCCAGTCTGTCCCCAATTGCACCTGATTCTGCCCCCCCCCCCCCTCCACCATTGGAAAACTTCTGGGTGCGCACACTTGCTCCTGAGCATTGGGCAATGAAACCATTGGGAATTCAATCCAAGAAATAACGGTTTACTAGTGTTTATCCAAGGCTACTAGAAACATTTTACGGCTTGCCGATTTATCTCCGGCTGTCCGTAACTCCGCCCCCTACCAGAAGAATTGTAGGTGTGCACACCCACTCCAGAGCACAGGGCTGTGAAACCATTGGGAATTCAACCCAAGCAAAAGCACGGTGTATTAGGCTTTAGCCAAGGCTACTAGAAACATTTTATGGCTTGCTGATCTGTTTCTAAGTGCCCTTGATTCCACCTCCCCCGCCAGAAAAACTGTAGGTACGCACACCCGCTCCAAAGCATCGGGCTGTTAAACCATTGGAAGTTAAATCCAAGCAAAATCACAGTGTATTACAATTTGCCCAAGGCTACTCTAAACATTTTACGGTTTTCTAATCATTTTCCGATTGCTCTTGATTCCCCCCCCCTCCCCAACCGAAAGAATCGTTGGTACGCACACCCACTCTGGAGCATGGGGCTATGACACCGTTGGGAATTAAATCAAAGAAAAAGCACAGTTTCTTAGGGTTTGCCAAAGGCTACTAGAAACATCTTACGGCTTGCCAATCTGTTTCCAATTGCTCTTGATTCTGTCCCCTCCGAACTCCTAGAAACATTGTGGGTGCGCACACTCACCCACAAGGTGGCTGCGGAGCAAGGGTTTCTGAAACCATTGGGAAATAAATGCAAGCAGAATCACGGTGTGTTAGGGTTTTCCCAAGGCTACTAGAAATACTTCACGGTTTATGAGGATTTGCCCAAGGCTACTAGAACTGTTTTACAGCCCGCCGATGTGCTTCCAATCACCCCTGACTCTGCTCCCCCCCAACGAAGCAATCGTGGCTGTGCACACCCGCTCCGAAGCATGGGGCTGTGAAACCGTAAGGAATTACATCCAAGAAAAAGGATGGTGCATTAGGGATTACCCAAGGCTACTGGAAATAGTTTACAGCTCGCTGATATGTATCCAATTGCCCTTGATTTTGTCCCCACCCCCCCCAATGGAATAATCATGGATGCACACACCCGCACCAGAGCATGGGGATGTGAAAGCGATGGGAATTTAATCCAAGCAAAAGTACGTTCTATTAGGGTTTGCCCAAGTCTACTGGAGCATCTCGTGGCACACTGGTGTTAGTTTTACACGTGTATGGACATGCGTACCATCAGGTCATGAGGGAGTGTTGTGATGTGAGTCTTCCCTGTCTGTCTATACAGCTTCTGTGACCACTCGGCCGTGTTCATGCTCGTGCAGATCCCTCATGCAAACCCTGATTGCACCGAAGCACCAACGGGTGGTAGCTCCACCCACCAGTAGCTGCCAGACAGCTGCCACAGTGTCCTGGGTGCCTGCTAGGATGCTCTACAGTTTTTGTGTAGTCGCTAGAGATTTCCCGGTGAATTGGCTCTTGAGCTCAATTTGCATGTTTTGTGTTTTGTGTTCACCGATCGATGCCGGACCTGTGCGTGTGACCAATCGTAGAATCCAAATTCAGAATTCTCATCTCTAGGTTCAGACGGTGTTGCTTTGGATGCCTGTGTGCAGAGTTCAAACAGTGGTTTTGGGCTGGTTTAAGGACAAACTGACACTACTGCGTGCGTCACCCGCCGTACGCCACAGTAGGTGTTTATGCTATGTGCTTGTCAGTTTTCATTTCTCTCTAAATCACTAAGCTATTGGAGCGTATGAGATTTTGTGTGTCTCCCTAGCCTAACCCCTGCTATCTCTTGCAGTTGCTTGCTTGCTAGTGCGCCAGCTGACTCGACAATGTTGCCACGTCAGTAGCAACAGGGCTAGGAAGCTTTCTAGCAGTTTGTCTCTTCTTAGCTCTTCTGTTGCTGACATGGCAACACAGTTCAGTCAGTGGACTCACTAGCATGCAAGGGTTTGGCTAGGGGAGACACAAATAACCTCACCAGCTTCTGCAAAGAGAGAATGACATACCATAACCTCATAACACAAACATCGGTTACGTCGCACAGAGGGTGATGCACGTGGCAGGGTCAATGAAGATAGGTAAGAATGACGTGGAGTGGGAGTTCAAGCACGGTGTGAGAGGTGAAGAAAACACGTGTGGCGTAATGCCATGGATCAGGAGAAGCAAAACACGAACCAAGGAAAGTTGGGAAAGGGCGTGGTCAACAAGGTTATCCACAAGAAAAGATCATGCACGGGGCCTCAATTGCTGGTGTATGGGCTTAGTGCTGTCCAGTTTTCATACGATTATTTGTGTTGAGAGCTTGCAAGCGAAATGGACTGGTGGATGGTGCAAAGCTTTTTCCATGCCTCTGCTGCCAATGTGCAGTCTTAGAAGTAGCCCCGTTCAGTCTACACAGTAGACAAAAGCAGGAGCATGAGAGCCACGGTATTTTTTTTGCGAAGGCCTGCTTCTCCTCGTCTGTCGCTTTCTTCTTGTTAAGAACCTCCATGCCCTTCATCAGTTTGAGTACCCCCTTGTACGCTAAGTGGATCTCAAAATGCCACACCCATAGCCCAAAGCCAAGGCCACCCTCGTACTTTTGAATGAGTTGTACCTTTGTGTTCAACCCCACGTTGTGCTGCTACTACCCCGGTCGTCAGACTTTACAGAGGTCGTCCAGAATGCTCCATTTGTCTGATGCAGAAGCCGTGAATGATATTGGACCAGTCAGGCCTGTGGGCTCATAACCCTTTGTTGGAAACATGGTTCCGATGTGGCCTGAAAGCTTCCTAAGATTCACAATGCTTTTGAGCAACATTCTTAGACAAAGCGTGTGTTTTCTGGTCGCCACATGCTATGCGAGCAATGTTCTGATAGAATTCAGTAACACACAAAGCTCGAAGAGCTGGGGATATCTTTTGGTTGGATTCTGGGCAAGGACCAAATCAGCAAAGGTATAGTGCTAGTCACACGCTTTCCAATGCACTAAACTGCATGCGATTTGGACCACTGTAGCGCCCATTACTTGATTCGGAGTGAATCATTGGCTTTTTGTCCCTGACAAAGCACCAACGTGAGTGCCGGGAGCCCAAAGCGCCCTGGCCCCCAATGAAGCACCAGGCTGCCATTCCAAAGCACACATGGCTCCAATGAACCATGGGATATCTCTGTTACCATTCCCCAAGGGTGCATCGGCGATGGTGTGCGTGGTGGGAGTCGAACTGGTCACTGCTAGATCAAATTTGACAGCAAGTACCAAGTCTGCCATCCAAACCCAGATGGTGAGCACCATCTCCCACCTTTGGCGGACCATAACTCCTCGATTCTTAACCAATTGTTGCGATTCAAGTTGCAGCTGGTCCAACATGTCCTCTAGTTTCTGAAATATCCATCCATGCATGCAATTTGCATTGTACAAGGATCTGGAGCCATCGCCCTGACAAACGGTGACTCCAAGACATGGCATCGGGTAACATGTAACAGTGGTGCTGCCATGTAGGGCTGCATTGCACATAACTCATCACAGGCTGAGTATGTTACACTTGGAGCTTGGGCTGTAGAGGCGGTGTGGCTTGAATGGCTGTTTCGTGAGTTTTTTCAATGTGTACATTGCATCAGTTTATGCTTTGACATCAAGACTTCTCTTATCATTGCAAAATCCTTTGGTGTGTTTCATGTACGCATGAAGCACATTGTTATTGAGCATCACTTTGTGCATGATCTTGTGGAACGAAAGGTGATCTCCGTCATCTGGGTCAGTACGGACATGCAGTGGGCTGTCTTCTTGACCAAGGCACTCGCGCGAAGAAAGTTCATGGTGGCCATCCGTTTTGTGGCGCTTTGTCCATTGCTTGAGAGTGGCTGAAAGAGAGGTGTGTGAGTGTGGAATTTTGAGCATCTTGTGGCACACTGGTGTCAGTTTTACATGTGTATGGACATGCATACCATCAGGTCATAAGGAAGTGTTGTGATGTGAGTCTATCCCGTCTGTCTGTACAGCTTCTATGACCACTCGGTCGTGTTCATGCTCATGCAGATCCCTGATGCAAACCCTGCTTGCACCGTAGCACCAACGGGTGGTGGATCCACCATCCGTTTGTTCCTCAACCGATGCCGGACCTGTGCGTGTGACCAATCATAGAATCCAAATTCAGATTTTGCATCTCTAGGTTCAGATGGTGTTGCGTTGGATGCCTGTGTGCAGAGTTACGGCTAAAACAGTGGTTTTGGGCTGGTTTAAGGACAAACTGACACTGCTGCGTGCGTCACCCGCCGTACACCGTGGTAGGTGTTTATGCTGTGTGCTTGTCAGTTTTCATTTCTCCCTAAAATACTAAGCTATTGGAGCGTATGAGTTTTTGTTCGTCTCCCTAGCCTAACCCCTGCTATCTCTTGCAGTTGCTTGCTTGCTAGTGCGCCAGCTGACTAGGAAAACTCTAGCAATTTCTCTCCTCCTAGCTCTGTTGTTGCTGACATGGAAACACAGTTCAGTCAGTTGACTCACTAGCATGCAACGGTTTGGCTAGGGGAGACACAAACAATCTCACAAGCTTCTGCAGAGAGAGAATGACATACTATAACCTCACAGCACAAACATCTGTTCCGGCGCACAGAGGGTAATGCACGTGGCAGGGTCAATGAAGATAGGGAAGAATGATGTGGAGTGGGAGGTCAAGCACGGTGTGAGAAGTGAAAGAAAACACGTGTGGCGTAATGCTATGGATCAGGAGAAGCAAAACACGAACCGAGAAAAGTTGGGAGCGAGCGTGGTCAATGAGGTTCTCCACGAGAAAAGATCATGCACGGGACCTCAACTGTTGGTGTATGGGCTTTGAGCTGTCTAGTTTTCGTACGATTCTTTGTGTTGAGAGCTGGCCAGTTTATGCTAATGGTTCTACAACAGCTACATCACTCCTTCTCTGATACGTATGGTGCATTCTAGCTGCCAAGTTCACCCATGCATGGCTGATAAAGTTTTCTCTGTGGTCGAGACTCAGATACTTGGTGTTTCGTGCCAATGCTCCACGAGACCCCATGATGATTTACCTTATATTGTCTGTGAAAGTTTATGCATCCTCCCTATGGTTGAGATTTGGGTACATGGTGGTTTGTACTGGTACCTCGGAAGACCCAGTCCTGATAGATCGTGTGTTTCTTGACTTTTTTTCAGACACGTGTAGTTTGCATGTGGCTGGGACTTGGAAGCCCGGTTACATGTTCCGGCATCTCTGAAGGCCAAAAGTCGCCTAGCTTGGCTTGTTGGTAGTGGTAGCATATCACCGCAGAGTCTGGATGTGGTTTAGGTACATTGCATCTTCTCTTGTCACTTGAGACCCGGGCACACCGTTGACTCTACCGGTGTTCCGGAAGACCTCCATTGTGTGGTTTCGCATTCTGTGACCTGTGTATTCTCCGCTTGTGCCTTTTGGTATGACGGGAATGACAGGGCCTGGTGGGCTAGCCGCCAATCCGTAGTGCATAACCTCTCTTTAGGACTTATTGTACTCCATCAACATCCCTAGCCAACAAGATCTGCGCAATGAAGCGACTCTTGACGGTGAGGATCGAGGAGGGTGAGGACGTCATTTCCGCCATGCAGCAAATCGAGTCTCTTGCCTCACAATGCAATGATGTGGGGTGCAACATTGACACGAAGATGTAGGCAATGGCGCTCCTCATGGCTCTACCCAACAGTTGGGGTCCTTCTCATCACCGTGCTGGGAGGTTGGGAGGAGGATAAACTCACCTACGGCGCAATCGCCGAGTACATGCGCAACGAGGTGCACCGTCGGAGCAGTGGCAAGACCTTGTCATCCTCAACTGCCTTATTCACCAGGGTGGCAGCAGCAGCGACAAGCGAGGTGGCGGTAAGGGTGGCGGCAAGAAGGGCGCCAAGAGGGATGCATGCCACAACTGTGGCAAGGAGGGCCATTGGGCCAAGGAGTGCCCGGAGGAGGCGCAGTCCGACGGCAAAGGTGCCAAAGGCAAGAAGGCGCTCCTCAACGGCACGAAGAACCACGACCTGAAGGGCGCCAACCGGTAGTACCTCGACTCAGGTGCGGAGGAGCATACCCAAGTTGAGAAGGTGGGGTTCATCAACTACACCAAGTCTGCAAAGTCCATGGTGACCGCCAACAACAAGGTCGAACCTGCGGCCAGCCAAGGTGATGTGGACGTAGAGGTGGTGGTTCGTGGTAAAAAGGCACAATGTGTTATCCAAAATGTGCAACATGTCCCCGGCCTGGCTGACATTTTGTGTGTGAGCCGCTTGACAGACAAGGGGTATGAAGTGATTTTCCACAAGAAAGGTGCGGTCGTTTGGATGGACGGCGGCGGCGAGGTCGTGCTCGAGGCAAAGCACAAGGGAGGCCTCTACATCGTTGAGACCAAGGTCATCCCCTCGGCATCAGATGCGGTAGGTCCGCCAGCACGCGTCGTCAACCTTGCAAAGGGCGGGGGAGCAGACCTGCAGCTGTGGCATCGGCGGCTGGGGCACTCGTCGCCCGCAATCGTACAGGAGATGGCAAAGCACGACATGGTTCGTAGCCTCAACATCACCAGTGCAGCAGACACACCAGTAGATTCCGCAGAGCACAAGTGCGAGCCTTGCATCGTGGGCAAGGCAAAGCGCAAGCCGTTAGAAGATGGACAACGACGGGCCGATAACCCATTTGAGGTTGTGCACAGTGATGTGTGCGGACCGATCAAGATGCCGTCCATTGGGGGCACGCGGTACTTCGTCACCTTCATCGACGATTGTAGCAGAAAACTCTACGTCTACTTCATGAAGCGGAAGAGCGATGTGCTGGACCGGCTGAAGAAGTACGTCGCAGCGGTGAAGAGGCAGAGTGGTCGCAAGGTCAGAGCACCACGCAACAACAATGGCGACGAGTACGTGGGCTGCGGAGGGTGGTTGAAGAAACAGGGAATTGAGTGGCAGCCGACCACTCCATACACGCCTCAATGTAATGGCGTGGCGGAGCGTGTGAACCAGACGCTACTCACCATGGCGCGGACGATGCTTGTGGACGTTAAACTTCCATGGAACCTGTGGGCCAAGGCCGTGAGTACGGCGTGCGACATCACCAACCTCATCCCAACGGCAGTGCTGAAGGGGAAGGGAGGCTGGAAGATGTCGCAGGAGGATTGGAGCGGGTGCAAACCAAGCGTGGCACATATGAAGGCGTTCGGGTGCAAGGCGCACGCGTTGGTGCAGGCCGCGCAAAGAAAAGAATCCAAACTGGACCCACGTGCAAAGGCGTATGCGTTCGTCGGATACGAGAGTGCGCTCAAGGCGTACCACCTCTTTGATCCACGGATGCAAGACGTCATCACCAGCCCCGACATCATGTTTGATGAGCAGTAGAGCTACTGCAGCAGCAACAACATTGACGCAGTGCACTTGTTGGCCTGAGGGTGAGTGTGCACCATAGAGGGTCCCTAGCAGTGGTTGGTTCACACCACCAACTTTTTTTGGAGAGACTGAAACTGTGGAGGCAGCTAGTTCCGTGGATGGCAGAAAACTGGTCAGAGATTGAGGCAATCATTTTGGCCTGAATTGACTGGGAATGTACACTTGATCAAGGCTCACAAGCAGCGGAATTTTATAGCCACTGATCTAAGCTTTCCAGAATACCAAAGCATGCCAGGTTTTGAAACTTCCTACCAGATTCTATTGCTTCTAGTGTGTCTATTGGTAGGCTGTCCTTCTTCCCTCCTAGGAAGGCATCCCTTCCCTCCTCTAGAAGCTTTTGCCCCTTCCTAGATTCCTCAACTTGCTTCTAGTAGGAGGGAAGGTGTCCAGAAGACCAAGACACCTCTATATGCCTTGTAGGACAAGTCACCCCTTCTAGAAGGTGTGCCACCTTCCTGAATCCTCACCTGGCCTTCTAGAAACTTGAAGAGGAACTCTAGAGGTTGAGCTAGCTTCCCGGCATCTGTTTTCCACCTCCCTTGAGGCAGGGCAGAATTTCATCTTGTGGGACTTGAACCCGGGTCCCTGCCTCTAGAGGTGGACACCATTAACCACTAAGCCACTAAGGCTTGTCTTTTTGGTGTTCCTTTTTGGAGTCACTCCTGCCATGGTGAGGAGCATCACTCCGACAATCTCCCCCTTGCACGTCACCCATGGCAGTTGTCCATGCTCAGCCTTCAGCTCAAGAGGCTTGGGAAAGCCCAAGCTCCATACAAGTAGCATCATGCCTGTCCTTGGGCTGCACCTTTGTCATGGCATTAGCAAGCATGTGCTTTGTGTTGCAGTGCACAGGCACAACCGTTTGCAACGAGGTCTCGTGCAAAGTGATGCCAAATCTCTATGTGCTTGGTCCTCCGGTGTAGCACAGGGTTCTTGGTCAGGCTGATGGCACTCATGTTGTCAACATTGAGTGCCGTTGGCTTCTTTTGTGGCACCCCAATCTCCTTGAGCAATCGTCGCAGCCATAGTGCCTCCTTTGCGCCTTCCACGAGCGTAATATACTCCGCCTCAGTGCTGGATAGAGCCACACTGTCCTACTTCCGCCTTGCCGAAGACACCGCTGCACCACCAAGCACAAAAACATAGCCTGATGTTGACTTGCGATCATCAACGTCACCTGCCCTGCCAGCATCAGAGTAGCCAACCAACTCGAGGGAGTCAGTCCGGGCTCCCCCTCTAAACAAAAGTCGTGAATGTATCGTTGCCTTCATGAAGCGGAGGATTCTCTTCACCGCTTGCCAATGTAGCGACCTCGGATCAGCAACATAGCGGCTCACTTGTCCTTCAGCAAAGGCAAGGTCAGGCCGCGTTGCCACCATGACATACATTATGCTGCCAATTACGGACTGGTACGGTACTCCAGCCATCTCCGCCTTCTCGTCCTCCGTGCTCGGGCCCATGCTCGAGCTAAGCTCACATGTCATTGTCATAGGTGTGCCGATGGGGTTGCACTCCTTCATGTTGTAGCGGCGGAGTACCTCCTGCACATGTTTTTGTCGACCCATCTCCAGCGTGCATGCTTTACGGTCCCTCTTGATGGCGATGCCAGGGTAGTACTCAAGCTCGCCCATGTCTGTCATCTTGAACCGGCCGCCAAGCTGTTGCTTCAGGCTCTTGAGCTCCCCCCATCCGAAGACACAAGGATGAGGTCATCCACGTAGAGGACGACAATTTGGTTGAGTCCTGGCTATTACGCACGTACACGCTGTGATCGGCCTCGCAACGCTTGAAGCCAAGCTCACCCATGAAGCTATCCATCTTGAGGTACCACATGAGCGGAGCTTGCTTTCATCCATAGAGCTCCTTGCAAAGCCGGTACACCTTCCCTTGCGGCACATCCACCCCCTCCGGCACCTCCATGTAGACTTCCTTGTCCAAGTTGCCATTGAGGAATGCGGTTTTCACGTCCATTTGGTGGATTTTGTAGTTGTGTGCCACTGCCACCAAGAGGATAGTACGGATGGAGGCAAACTTGGCAACTGGTGCAAAAGGTCTCGTCGTAGTGCTCCCCTTTTCTCTGGGCATACCATTTCGCCACCAGCCGCGCCTTGTACTACTCCACCTTCCCCTCCTTCGTGAGCTTCTTTTGGAAGATCCACTTGGAGCCGATGATTTTCTCACCCTCCAGCCGGTCAACCAGCTCCCAAGTGCCGTTCTCCTCGTGGGAGGCAAGCTCGGATTTTATTGCTCCATCCCACTCAGCCCCATCCTTCCGCTGCAGTGCCTCCTTTATAGATTGAGGCTCTTCTTGCGTGAAGATGGCTTATGCAAACCCAGTCCAAATGCCCTTGTCGGTATCACACCTTTTTGTCCTTCTTTGCACACGGTTGCTCGTGCGGGGCTCTTGAGGCGGTTGTTGTTGCTGTCCCCTTTTGGCGCCATCCTCTCCAAGCGCCTACTCCCCCTCTCTTGGAGACGTTGGAGACATCTGTCGACTCCCCATCTCCACGTCGATCTCCGGTGCTACGGATTCCTCATCCGAATTGGCCAGAATAAAGTCAGTCGATCGCCCATCCCTCAGGCGATGCTCTCCGGTTGGTGGTGATGCGAGGATGTCACCCTCATTCATGTCCTGCGGCGTCTGCCCCTCAAGGAGTGGCATCCACTCCCCCCTCTTGGAGAGACCTGCCTCCTTGTCTGTCTAACGGCTTCTCTCGTCAAACGTGACATCGCGACTCCGCACAATCTGTTACCTCCTTGGGTCAAAGAGCCGGTACGCGTTGCTTCCGCTCTCATATCCAAGGAAAATACACCGGCGGGTACGCGGGTCCAGCTTGCTCCGTCCCTCACGTGCCTGCACCATTGCATGTACAACACAACCAAATGTGTGGAGGTGATCCACCGCCGGCTTCCTCCCGCTCCATACCTCTTGTGGCGTCTTCCACGCCTTGCTGTCCTTGTCCTTAAGTGGCTTGGTTGGCATGAGATTCATGATGTACGCTGCTGTCCTTGCCGCCTCCGCCCAATACCATTGTGTAAAGCTGGCGTCGCTCAACATGGATCGCACCATGTTAAGGATTGTGTGATTTGCTCTCGTTGCGACGCCATTCTGTTGTGGGGAGTGTGGAGTTGTTTTTTTCCTCTCAATCCCCTTGCTCTTCATCCACCCAAGGCAACCTGCATATTCACCGCCGTTGTCACTCCGGAATCCCTTCACCTTCAACTATGATTGCCGCTCCACATCTGCCACAAACTCCTGCATGCACGCAAGGACCTCACTCTTCCGCTTCATTGGTTAGAGGTAGAGTTTCCGGCTGTGGTCATCGATGAAGGTGAGGAAGTAACGAGCTCCGCCAATGGATCTCTCAAGCGGTTCACACACATCTGTGTATACCACGGCCAGTTTTGCCGAGGCACGCGTCCCCTTGGCGACAAACGGCTGCCGAGTTGATTTGCAAATGATGCATGGCTCACACACGGTCTCCTTGGTTCCGTCAAGGCCGCTTATTTGGAGATCCCTCTTATCCATCTCCTTCACTGTCGATGGAGAAATGTGGCAGAGTCGGCGGTGCCATAGGTCCAGGTCTCCTCCATCCTTCGTCGCAAGATTGGCAACGTTGGACCCCACCCGGCTGCTGAGTGTTTTTGCGCGTTGCAGGTACAAGTCGTCCTCCCTCTTGGCACGCGCAATCACCTCACCTTTGCCCTCCTTGCGGATGACGGCCTCCTTCTTTGTGAAGAGCACCTCAACTCCCTTGTCGATAAGGCGGCTGACGGAGAGCATGTTTACCCCAAAGTTGGGCATATGCAGCACATCGTAGATTGTGCTCGTGATAGGTTTGCCATCCACAATTGACTCAATGCGGACGTTACCCTCACCGGCGGCCACCTCTATTTTTCCATTGGCCACTGTCATGCGTTTCTCCGAGGCGCCGTAGGTGACAAATGCCGCCTTGTTGCATTGGATGTGGCAGCCTGATCCGGAGTCATTGATGGCAACTCCCAGATCCTTCAAGTTGATGGAGTTGTACGCCATAAGGGCTTGCTCATCTTTCTTCCCGCCCCTTTGCGACCGATCTGTTTTCTTCTTGGAACAGTTGCGCGCGTAGTGGCCCTCCTTGCCGCAGTTGAAGTACTCCCCCTTCTTGTCACCCTTCTTGGTGCCCTGTTTGGCACCCTTCCACTTGTCGCCTCGACCTCCACTTTGACGATGAACCGTGTAAGCTAAACTTGATGCCGCTGCACTCTCTCGACCGCCACGTCGCATCCACTCATTGCGCACGTACTCAGCAACTTTCAGGTACTTCAGCTCGTTGGAAGGCCAGCCACTTACCATGATCATGGGACTCCAACTGTCCAGCAAGGCCAGAAGGAGGATCATAGCTTGCAACTGAGAGTCGACCTCCCAACCAGTGGCCACGCACTCCGCTGCGAGCGACTCAATTTGCTGCATGATCTCCATGATGTTGTCGCCTTCGTTGGCTCGGAGGGTGACAAGTCGTTTGAAGATGAAGAGCTAATTTGCAAGGTTGCTTGACTGGTAGATGGAGCGGAGTTTTGACCATGCGTCTGCGGCCAGGGTGCATCCTTGGATGTGCCCAAGTTGTGGTGGGCATAACGCGGACACAAGGAGCGCCAACGCCTTTTTGATGTGCTTCTTGTATGCCTCCTTCACCTCAGCCGTTGCAATCTCCGGCGGAGCAGTCTCATCACCATTTACGAGCTCAAGCAGTCCCTTCTCGTCGAGGAAGACCTCAAAATGCCACCTCCACAAGGCAAAGCCTGTCCCATCAAACTTAAGGACAGCGCGAGTGCTCTCTTGCTCGCTGGTTGCCATGTCTTGCTGTTGGAAGCGTGAAATCAAGCTGGCTTTGAACCCCTTAAAGGCATGGGCCCATAACCCTTTGTTAGCCTGAGGGTGAGTGTGCACCCTGGAGGGTCCCTAGCAGTGGCTGGTTTGCACCACCAACACGTTTTTGGAGAGACTGAAAATGTGGAAGCAACTAGTTCCAAGGATTGCAGGATACTATTCAGAGATTGAGGCAATCGTTCTGGCCTGAATTGATTGGGAATGTACACTTGATCAAGACTCACAAGCAGCAGAGTTTTATAGCCACTGATCTAAGCTTTCCAGAACACCAAAGCATGCCAGATTTGGAGCTTCCTAGCAGATTCTATGGCTTCTAGAGTATCCCTTGGTAGGCTGCCCTTTTTCCCACCTAGGAAGGCATCCCTTCCTTCCTTTAGAAGCTTCTACCCCTTCCTAGATTCCTCAGCTTGCTTCTAGTAGGAGGGAAGGTGTCCAGAAGACCAAGACACCTCTAGATGCCTTGTAGGACAAGTCACCCCTTCTAGAAGGTGTGCCACCTTCCTGGACCCTCACCTGGCCTTCTATTAACTTAAAGAGGAACTTTAGAGGTTGAGCTAGCTTCCTGGCATCTATTTTCCACCNTTCCTAGCAGATTCTATGGCTTCTAGAGTATCCCTTGGTAGGCTGCCCTTTTTCCCACCTAGGAAGGCATCCCTTCCTTCCTTTAGAAGCTTCTACCCCTTCCTAGATTCCTCAGCTTGCTTCTAGTAGGAGGGAAGGTGTCCAGAAGACCAAGACACCTCTAGATGCCTTGTAGGACAAGTCACCCCTTCTAGAAGGTGTGCCACCTTCCTGGACCCTCACCTGGCCTTCTATTAACTTAAAGAGGAACTTTAGAGGTTGAGCTAGCTTCCTGGCATCTATTTTCTACCTCCCTTGAGGCAGGTCAGAATTTCATCTTGTGGGACTTGAACCCGGGCCCCTGCCTCTAGAGGTGGACACCATCAACCACCAAGCCACTAAGGCTTGTCCTTTTGGTGTTCCTTTTTGGAGTCACTCCTGCCATCACTCCAACAGCACTCTCCAAAGCAGGGGGAGTGGTTCCAACTCCTTGAGCGTGAGGAGGAGCCAGCGGCTGCAGAGGTCAATGATGGGTCTTCGCAGGATGACGGTGTTAGAGCGCAGTAGGGAAACACAACAGGTGCAGGTGCCGCTGGAGAGTAGGACGCAGCAGCCGACGCGGGGGAGCCCGCGGTCGGGGACAACGTTGCAGCAGAGCAGCAGCAGGACCAGCACCCAGCGCGACCAAGGTCGTCGCGTCACAGTCGGAGGCGGCGGAATGCGGCGAAGCGGTATGACGCGAGCACGTGCCGCTGGGTCGGCATGGCACGGTGCATGATGGCAGCCGCAAAGGAGCCGACAACCGTGCAAGAGGCGCTTGCACGGCCTGACGGGGAGCAGTGGGGTGAAGCAATAAAATTTGAACTTACGTCCCTTGCTGAGAACGGCACTGCAAAACACACGCAAGGGCTTGAGACAGGCGCGCTCAGCCTTCGAGAGCCAGGACTCAATGACATCCTTGAAAACACTCTTGTGACAAAGGGCAAAGACCAAACGGTAATGAGAGAAGTCGGCAGTCAAGGACAGAACATAACGGCCGAGGCCGCCAAGGAGGTCATGGGGCAACGGACCCATGACGTCAGCGTGGACCACATCAAGAGGGTGAGAAGTAGTGGACTCACAGGTGGAAAAGGGAGAACGGTGCATTTTCCCACTGGCACAGTCAAAACAAGTGGACGTGCAAGGCAGAGCAAATGTGGTAGGGTCAAGGCCGAGTGCAGGAAGAAGGCGAAGAAGGCGTTGGATGGCAGTAGTGTGAATATGGCAGAGATGGCGATGTAGGAGGTTCGCATGTTCGGTAGACAAGGATGGAGCAGCGTGAACAAGGGCATAAGTAGCGGAAGACGAGGGTAATGTGAGTGGAACATGGAAGAGGCGATCACACCGCATACCATGAAGGACAACACAGCCAGACGAGCAAAGAGAGACAGAGGCAAGGCCACGGCTAGAGGAGAAGTCCATGCCCTGGTCGTCAAGGGTGGTCACGGAGAGAAGACTGACCTCAAGATCAGGCTCATACAACATGTCAAGGAGGTAGACAGTTCCACCAGAACTGACAAAGTGGACAACACCAACACCTTGAACAGAGAGCGGCTGGCCAGAGCCTGTGCGCACGAAGCGAACACACTGAACGGGGCCAACGGACACGAAGCAGGAACGACAGGAGGTCATGTGATGCGTGGCCCCAGAATCAATGATCCAGAGGCCAGGCAAGGCACGAGTGGAAGGGAGAACAAGATAGACAGCGACGGTGCCACGAGTAGATGGAGAGGATGAGCAACCAAGACGAGTGGGGAACGTGTGCGACTGCCAATCTTCAATACTGGCACAATCATCAAGCAAGTCTCGCTGCACCCCACCAAAGGAAGCACCGTGAAGAGTGACCTCTGACTCATAAATAGACACACGGGACTGGCCACTCACACTCTCACCTCCCTGAGAGTGAAGGTGAAGGAGCTCCGCCAACCAACGTTCAAGGGTACGCTCCTTGTCACGGTGAGCAGAGGAGCGCTTAGAGGAACGGTCGGAGGAGCGATCAAAGAAGTGCCCGTCATCACGAGCCAAGTGGGACGCGTGGTAGTGGGAGGACGGGGGGCCGTAGTATGGAGAGCTAGAGGGAGGTGGAATCCAACCCATGGGGCTGGGTGGTGGAGGTGTCAGCTGAAGGGGGGTAAGCGTGGTGGAGAGTGCTGAGCCAGAGGACGACAATGAGGACGATGCGGTTGTGACGGTAGCAGGAGCAGAGGATGCGGCGACACCAGTGCGGGCCCAATGGGCGTGCATGGAGGAAGCCAGGCGGGCATCGTCACGAGGGGCAGGGTGTTTTGGTGCAGAGTGGCCCGTTGTGCCATAGTTCCAATAGGTAATCTCAGCAGTAGTGGGGACCGATTTCTTGCCACCACGGCCGCCCCCACGGCCTTTGCCCCCCCGGCCACCACCACGGCCAGACCCACCCATCCCCCCCCTGAGAGGCACCCTCAGTGGATTGAGGTACAGCCTGCGAAAAGGAGGAAGAGGAAGCTGCAGTAGAGGAGGAAGAGGAGGAGGTAGTGACAACAGCCAATGCAACGCAATGCATGTGCTTGTTCTGTAGGGCATTCCACTAGTCGATGAGGCGCGAGGAGGTGAAGTCAAAAGAGAGGGCCAATTCCGGGTGGGGAATCAACAGGAACGAGTTCAGAGGCAATACATTCAAGTTCCGCATGAGAGACATGCAGATACAAGTCAAACAGCTGTGGAATGAGGCCAGTAACGATGGAAAGGTAGGCTTAGAGGAGACAAGGGGCGGCCCTGCCAAGGTCCCGGAGCAAGCGCAAACTGCGCGCCCAATACTCATTTGCCGTCTCATCAGCACGCATCTACAACGTGTTGAGCTGAATAGCAAGTGCACTCTGGGCAGCATGCCCAGTCACTGTTTTGCGGTGGAGGATAAGAGCGTAAGCACCGACGGGATCAGCGGAGGTGCCACGGGAAGGGTATGTGTTGTACGTACCAATGTTGTCAAGGAGATGCTCGGGACCTGCATTGATGAGTGCCCACACGGCACGAGCAACCTCTGCGAGCTTTCGCACATACGGTGACTTGGCAGGAGAGTAGCACTCCCAAAGAAGCTCACCCTGGACCCATGCGGTGAAGCGGGTCTCCCAGGATGTGAACGTGAGCCTAGGCGTGAACTGTGGTGGTGGTGTTTCGAAGTCTTTTTGCCAAGATGGGAGCAGAGCACGGGCAAAGGCTGCTGCCATGAGAGAGGGAGAAGAGGAGTTTTCAACTGTACCACCACGAGGAGCGGACGATTCTGCTGAGCCAGATTTTGTGGTAGGAAGGACTGCGGCAAAGCCTAGAATAGAACACAGTCGCTCAATGACTGAGGTGGCTACTGTGGCAGCTAGCTGATACTGTGCTTCCCGCCCCTGATGAAGTTCATCCTCAGCTTTGCGACGCTCTGCCTGCGCTTCACTAAGAGCAACTTAGAGGGCCTCCATAGTTTCCTCTAGTCTAGCCATGATGAGGGAAGGGAAACATGAATGCAAGTGGGGTAAGACAAGAGGACAAAGGAGTTAAAGAGAAGGCAAGGTGTCCTTGTGGAATGCAGAGCTCACTGAGCTAGTGACGTGGAAGAAGGGTGAAGAGCGGCGGGACAACAGCTGCGGCTGAGGAGAACAGGACTGCCACCCAACCTGCGACCGCCACCGCGAGACACAGGAGCCCCATAGCGGTGGCTCAAGAAAATGCTTCTGAGGCTGATGCCAACAGAACGCCGGTGGTGATGTGTGGTGTGCTATCGCGAGGAGCACCAGTGGGCGTCAGCACGGCTGCGGCGGTGGACGCTCGAATGGAGCCGACGGCGCTGGAGGTGGCATCTGCTGTAGTGGATGCTGCCGTGGCAATGGATGCTGCTGCTGCTGTGATCTGGGTAGCAATGTTTGAAGCGGCAGCTACAAGGAGAGTGAGAGAGGCAGTCGCCTATGCGTATGCTTAAGCTACTCCGCCAACGGCCGTCTGAGTCGGAGCACGGCAAGCCCTAGCCGTGGCTCCGAAGGTGGCCGCGGCCCCAGCAGCTACGTCAAGGACAACTCCTGCCAAGCCAATGGAGTCGGTGTGCACTGGAAGAATAGGAATGACGCTGGGCACGTCGGGTACGTGGACGGCTCGGCAGATCCTGTTGCGGTAGGAGGAGGAGCCGGAGTGGGTGCAGTTGCAGGTTCGGTAGACTGCGAACCACGGGAAGATTGCATCCTTGGTGACAATGTTGGTGATGGAGGGAGGTCGTCTGGAGTGTAAACCTGATAATCTATCTCCTCCCGTTCGCGCTCAGCTACTGCGTCAATGTCTTCTTGCCAGTATGTGTGGTCTAACATGCGCACCCACAGAGGGATGTCATCGTCGTCAGCCAATGTGGAGACTGAGTGGGCTGATGTCGCAGCCGAGAGGGGCACACCAAGTGTGCCACATGTCTGGGCACCGCTTGTGATGCAGCGGAGAAGGGGCAGCGCCCGATGTAGAGAGCTGGAAGGTGCGGAGTCTTCGAGCACCACAGAATGGGCGAGACGGTTGATGGGCAGCCAAGGATAATGGGCAGCCGAGTGCAATGGTTGACAGCCACGGAGAGAGGAGAGGCGGGTGAGAGCAGCTAAGGGAACAGCTGAGAGTGGGCAACACCCGAGGACAGCTGAGATCAGCGAAGAGCCGTGGAGCACCCAAGAGTCACAGACAGCCGAGGGCAGTCGAGTGCAACCGAGTAGAATTGCGGCGAATAGAGAAAGTGGCCGAGAGCAGCTGCGACAGTGGTCAAGGACCAAGAACAAACAAGCAGCTTAGAGTAGCAAGGGCCGCGAAGAATGGGGAAGCGGGGGAAAGAGCACCCGTGGGCCTCGGGGAGTCGAGGGCAGCTGAGGAGAGCAGCGCAAACGGCTGCTACGGGCTGGCAGAGAGTGATGCAGTAGTAGTTAGCAGTGCTGCTGCTTCAGGCCGAAGAGATGGCCAGCGGCATACAGTGTCCACTGCGATGATGCATGAGCCACGGGAGATGTGGTCCGCAGAAGGTCAAGGACCAGGATTGACGAGCGCTAGGATTGGATCCTCATCGCTCTGATACCAGTAGTTGTTAGGAAGTTGCTTGGCTAAACCATGTGAGGCATAGTGTGTGAGAGCAACGAGGCAGAGTGCGTGAGACACGCCATGGATGCGGTAACTTGCCTTGGAATCGTGCACTCAACCGAGACAATTAGTGTGAGGGGGGGCGAGCGAGGTTAGTACCGGTGAGCACAAACCCACCACGAGCATCAAGCACGGGTGAGTGAGTGCCGCCTCCCGACGGTTGAGCCCGACCACTCGGAATAACCGAGGGTGGCTCCTCACCAACGCACAGCCAAGACCACCACGGTGGCCCCCTAAGGATCAGCAGCCGGGAAATATGTAGCTCCCCCAGCACATGCAAGGCAAGAGAACATGATGCAGGGCACGGTAGTAAGAGTGTACAAGCCCTAGCATCTATCGCATCACAAAGTCATAGAGAGTCATAGAGGGTCATGCAATGGCCACACGTGTGCCCAAAAAATGCCCCTCCTGGGACAAGCAGCAACAGCAGCAGCTTGAGTGCGACAATGGCTTCGTCTAAAGCGGACACCACTGACGCTCCCCCATGTAGAGCCATTGCTTCTTAATCTGTACATGCGTGTGCACAATGTGTGAGGCAAGAGGACATAGAGGTGTGAGTGGACAGCGAACTTCAACATATACGTATGAGTATACATAGACACACATATGTATTCATTGATTCTTTATGTTTGATTATTTTGCATACTCATACTTGATGTGCATAGGTGCAATGTTCGGTGGCATTTCTGTTTCCTTGGTCCGATGACGGGATGAGTGTTTCAGTGACAAGTGTTGTGATTTGTGACGTTCTTGTACAGTCTACTATGACTACTCGGCCGTGTCCATACTCGTGCAAATCCTTGAGGCGCGCCCTGGTGATACCGGTGCAACGACTGGAGGCGGACTACCTGCTTGGAGCTGGCCGACTACCGTTCCAAAGCCCCGGACACTACCGGGACTCCCTGTTGTTTTTCCGCAGCTTGCAGGAGCCTTTTCAGCGGACTGGCCATGAGCCCGATTTGCATGTTTTTGTATTCCGTGTCCACCGTCTGATGATGGATGCATGCATGTGACCAGTCGCAGCGTTATTCTTGTGATCATGCACGTCTAGGTTCAGACGACGTAGCATTCTGACATGTGTGCGCAGAGTTATGGCCAAAACAGTGGTTTTGGGCCGGTTTTAGGACAGCTCTTGGACCGCCGCGTGCGACACCCGTTGTGCGCCGCGGCAGGTATTCATGCCATGGACGTGTCATTTGTCATTTCTCTCTGCAAATGCTATTGAAGCATTTAGACACTTTGCCTTGTGTCCTGTGGCCAAACTCTTGCCGTTGCGTGCACGACCTGATCAGACGGTGATTATCGTCACCGTCTGATCAAGCCCTGACGCTTGGTCAACAAGAGAGTTGCTAGGATGCTTCCTTGCATCTTCTCATGTAGATGGTGGTGTGCACGCAACTTGGTTTTTAGTAGTGTTGTGCTTTATGCCGTTCCTGTACAGTTTACTGTGACCACTCGGCCGTGTCCATACTCGTGCAGATCCCTGAGGCAGGCGGCCCTGGTGACACCGGCGCGACGACAGGCGGCGGACTACCCGTCTGGATCTGACCGACCACTGTTCCAGAGCCCCAGATGTCACCGGGACTCCTTGCTGTGCCTTCTATGTCTTGCAGGCGCCTTTCGGCAGACTGGGCATGAGGCCCATTTGCATGTTTTTGCATTGTATACTCGCTGTCAGTCGATGGATGCATGCATGTGACCAGTCGTTGCGTGCGTCTTTTGATTCTGCACGTCTAGGTTCAGACGACGTAGGATTCTGACATGTGTGCGCAGAGTTACGGCCAAAACAGTGTTTTTGGGCCGGTTTTAGGACAGCTCTTGGACTGCCGCGTGCGACACCCGCCGTGCGCTGCGGCAGGTGTTTATGCCCTGGACCTGTCAGTTGTCATTTCTCTCTGCATATGCTATATTGAAGCATTCTGACACTTTGACTTGTGTCTCCTAGCCAAACCCTTGCCGTTGTGTGTACGACCTGTGACTGTCGTCACCGTCTGACTAGGCACTGACGCCCGGTCAGCGGCCGTGTTGCTAGGACGTTTCTACGCACTTTCTCCTGGTATCAGAGCAGTGAGACAGATCTCACTGAGCTGCGCAGCAGAGACGAAGCAGAGCAGCAGCAGTGAGAGTCACCGCTGTAGCAGATCTTCTCAGACCTGCTGGAGACGGCCGTTCGCCGTCCGCGTACTCCACCCACCACGTGAGATCGCAGCTGCTGAGGCAGCAGCAGCAGCAGTAGCGCGTACCGCCACGCAGAGGCGTGTGGCGGCTGCGGTGCATGCAGCCGCCACTCCCCCCCCACAGCCGCAGCAGCAGAGCAGCAGTAGCAGAGGCGGCGGCGGCAGCCGCGCAGCAGCAGCGCAGTAGTAGCAGCCACCACAGCAGCGTGGCAGCACCGGCGGCAGCAGCAGCGCAGCAGCGGCGTCGGCAGCAGCAGCGCAGCAGCGGCAGCGGCACAGCAGCAGCAGCGGCAGCCGCGGCAGCAGCAGCAGCGCAGCAGTGGCAGCAGCAGCAGCGCGCGGGGGCGGCAGCCAGCAGCAGCGTGCGGCGGCGGCGGCTAGCAGCAGCTGCAGCGCGCAGCAGCAGCGCCGCACGCAGTAGCAGCCGCCGCGCGCAGCAGCAGCAGCAGCAGCGCAGCCGCCGCTGCCACCGCTGCACACACAGCTACGCAGCTGCTGCTGCAGCTGACAGCGCAGCTGCAGCAGCAGCTGGGCGGAAGCTGCTACGCAGCTTCCGCGGAGCTGCCGCGCGCCACCGCGCAGCGGCAGAACCGTGAAAAGAAAAAAAAAAGGACGGGGCGAGCTGACATCAGCATTGTTCGTTGCTGACGTCATCAGGTAGTGCTGACGTCAGCAACCATTTGCTGACGTCAGCATTACACTTAGCCAAATTTTCAACCGAAAAGTCAAAAGTTGCCAGCGTTTCAACTCCTCGAGAAACGCAGACGGTTTTGAAATCCGGCAAACTTGACCTGTCGTCCCATAGTGAGCGGCGACATGAGTTCGCCCGACGACAAGGACAAGGGACCACGTGATCCCTCCTCCTCTTCTTCAAGGGTATTGAGCCCTCGCTCGCAGGCCATTGAGGACCTGCGTAGCCAGCAGGAGGAGATGCGTCGTCTGCAGCGAGAGCAGACTGACGCGATCCGCACGCTGACTGAGCTTCTGCGCGCTCAGTCCACGGCTCCTCCGCGGACTTCTGAGGGAGCTGCCGGCGTTGAGGCCTCCACCCAGCACTCAGCTCAGGTGTCTGTGACAGGTGCCCCGCCTGCTTCACCTCCTGGTGTAGTCTCCCCACCACCTGAGGACCTTCTTGATGACGAGCCCTTCATGCCATGCTTTGAGGATGACTCGCAGGAGCGGGAGATTCGTCTTTTGCAGGAGCGCCTCCGTCAGCTGCAGACGGGTATCCGACCTCCACCCGTCTCCCCGATACGACCGTCACCTGACTTCCCCAGTGATCATCCCCTTCCAGGAGTTTTTCCCGTCACTCGCCCTCCTCAGCCTGCGGGTGCTCTCCCCACGGAGCGGCAGCCAAAGGACTTTGAGGCACCACCTCCACGGTACATCAACGAGGATGGATTTGACTGCTCGGAGATCTTGTTTCAGGTGTGGGCCACTTCTGAGGGAGTTTGGCCTTACTACCACAGCCCATACCAGCCTACAGATCTAGCACAGGTGCTGACAGCAGCCCGGGCCATGCGAGGGCTTCTCTACGCCATGCCACGCGAGACTGTCGTTGACTTTCGTCCCTTCCTCGGCGAGGCTGGCACAGGCACCGGAGCTGATCCTTGTGGAGGCTGGGATCTGGCGTTGTCCCTACTGGCTGCAGAGACGCACGCCACACGTGCGTCACACATTCGGGCCTTTCACTCTCTCCGTCAGGGACCAGCGGAGCCTGCAGCAGATTACTGGCGACGCGCCATGCGTATCTACACGCGTTTTGGGACCTCAGGCGGCACACAGCTGTGGGCGCTTCGGACGATCATGCTCGAAGTTCGCCTGGAGTACACCGACATATTCACACGGTACAGCGACGCTGCTCTCGAGCCTTTCTCCGCCACCCTGCAGCTGCTCCCGTGGGCCCATCAGCTTTTCCTCCAGGTGACGTCGGCTCGCGAGGCAGCAGTAGCACATCAGGAGACTTCTCTCGCTGCAGCAGTCCTCGCCTCACCACCATCTTCCCGCCTGCAGTCACCCTCACCTTNGCCTACATGACTTGGGTCTGGAACCGCCTCCCGCATGGTCCGCTTCCGGATCATGTTACACCGTACGAGCTCTGGTTTGGCCACCGTGCCGATCTTCGTCTCGCACGCGTCTAGGGATCCCTGGCCTCCGTATGGTACACCGAGGACCAGCAGGGGTCCAAGGTCTCCCCTCGGGGTCGCTTGTGTGCCTTCATCGGCATCTCCCCGCGGTCGAAGACCTGGCGCTTTTGGGACCCCACTCCCCGTCGTGTCATTGAGTCCCGTGACGCGCTGTTTTTTTAGTCACTCACATACCGTGATCTGACTTCGATCACAGCGCTCTCTGCATCTCATGTCCCTTCCTGTGAGGGTCCTCAGCGGATGGGGGAGACCTCTTCGCCAGCGACCATTCCTCGCCAGGCTGATGTGTCCGCTCGAGTCCCCTCTCGATCTCCAGCNGCCTGGAGTACACCGACATATTCACACGGTACAGCGACGCTGCTCTCGAGCCTTTCTCCGCCACCCTGCAGCTGCTCCCGTGGGCCCATCAGCTTTTCCTCCAGGTGACGTCGGCTCGCGAGGCAGCAGTAGCACATCAGGAGACTTCTCTCGCTGCAGCAGTCCTCGCCTCACCACCATCTTCCCGCCTGCAGTCACCCTCACCTTCCTCCATCACGACTTCATCTTCCTCCTCTTCTTCGACCCCATCTACACCCACACAGACGCAGGGCGTTGCAGCAGTCGCCCAGGGGAAGAAGAAGAATAGGAAGCGCGGATTGGGTCAGCAGCAGGCATCATCCAGTGGTAGCAGTGGCCGCTCCGTGCACTACTACAACTGTGGAGGTGCCCATCGCTACACCGAGTGCCAGCAGCCACTCGATTGGGAGCGCATCACTCGCGGACTTCAGGCTGCCCATGCCGCTCGTACCGCGTCCGGCACGTCGACCGCACACTCCTCCGGACGCGCGGAGACTACGACTGCAGCTGTTCCTGCATCCTCACTGGCGAGCAGCAGTGATCCAGACCCACGTGACCGCACCATCGCCGAGCTTCGTCATCTTCTGGCGCTTCGCTTTCAGGGAGGTACGAGTGTGTTGTCATCGTCGAGTGGGTCACAAACTACTTGTTCGTCCGTCCTCGTGACTCGTGATGACACGTGTGGGGGAGCATAGTCCGCATGTGATGATGATGGGCCTGACTGCACTGACTGGATTCATGAGTCTCACCTTCGTGATGTACGTCGTTCCTTCCCATTGACGGCTCAGCGTCCCTCTGATGCCGAGTGTTCTATTGCTCGTTGTACAGTGACNGGCACTTGGATCATTGATTCCGGTGCCACCCACCACATGACGTGTCGTCGTAGTGACTTTGTGGTACTTGGTCCTGTCACGACTGTCCGTTCCGTTCGTACAGGTTCTGGCCAGTCCTTACCGGTTCACGGTGTTGGGGTTGTATGCTTTGATGGTCCGTCTGGCCCCCTGTATCTTTCTGACGTGCTGTTTGTGCCTGATCTTGAGCTCAGTTTGCTGTCTGTGCGTGCCTGCACTTTGATGGGTCTCTCCGTTGAGCATACCGCTGACCCAGCAATTGTGACTGCTCTTGACACCCATAGCATTGTCCTGCGTGCTTCAGTCGTCGATGACCTGTACCGCATTGCTCGGCCCTCCTCCCCTTGCTCTCCCACCTCCTCTGGTCGCGTTGTTGTCACTGGTGTTCTATCCTCGGAACACCAGCGGTTGCTTCACCGACGTCTCTGTCATGTGGGCTCCGACACTGTGTCGAAGCTCATCCGGACACAGCCCGCTCTTAGTCTTGACGTGGCTTCTTCCGAGAAGCCACCCAAGACCGACTGTCTTTTTTGCGCTCAGGGTAAGATGCACCGGTGCACTTACCCTGATTCGCGTTCTCGAGCACTGAGGCCCCTCGAGTTGGTCCACTCGGACCTGCTCGGTCCTCTCCCAGTCGAGTCGCTGTCCGAGAGGGGCCGGTATGTTCTGACGCTGACTGATGACTTCACCCGGATGCGGTGGATCTACAGTCTGCGTCAGAAGAGCGACGCCGCCCTTGCGGTTCGGCTCTGGCTCGTGATGGCTGAGCGTCAGTCTCGCCACACGNAGGACGGTGACAAGGTCTGGCGCTTGCGCAAGTCCTTGTACGGCCTCAAGCAGTCTCCACGGTATTGGAACCGGGAGATCACTAGCACCTTGACTCGCGCAGGATACGTACAGAGCGAGGCAGACCCCTCACTCTTCATCCTACCGACACCCGAGCGGTTTACCGCCATCCTGGTCTATGTTGATGACCTTCTGATCGTGTCTCCGTCGCTGGAGGCCGTGAAGGAGGCCAAGGCTATCCTGCAGACCGCCTACAAGATGAAGGACCTCGGTCCTGCATCGGTGTTTCTTGGCATGGAGATTGTGCGAGATCGCTGACATCGGACACAGTTGCTGCATCAGGCCCAATACGCACGAGTCGTGGGGGAGCGCTTTAGCGATCTCCATGGTGCAGTGCCTACTGCTTCCACACCCCTCACACCTGATGGGCAGGATGCCCTGAAGGTGGATGACCCTACACAGCTGGGGGAGACAGTGGACGTGACCTTGTACCTCCGTCTCATCGGATCTCTGATGTACCTGGCCACTACCACGCGTCCCGACATCGCGTTCGCCGNTGATTCGCGTTCTCGAGCACTGAGGCCCCTCGAGTTGGTCCACTCGGACCTGCTCGGTCCTCTCCCAGTCGAGTCGCTGTCCGAGAGGGGCCGGTATGTTCTGACGCTGACTGATGACTTCACCCGGATGCGGTGGATCTACAGTCTGCGTCAGAAGAGCGACGCCGCCCTTGCGGTTCGGCTCTGGCTCGTGATGGCTGAGCGTCAGTCTCGCCACACGTTACATACATTTTGCTCAGATCGTGGCAGCAAGTTCCTCGGCGAGATGGACTCCTTCTTTGCTGAGCACGGCATTTTTCACCAGGTCTCCGCTCCTGCTACCCCACAGCAGAACGGTGTATCTGAGCGCTGGAACTGCACCATGGAGGATGCTGTCCGCGCCATGCGGTCTGATTGCGGTCTCCCGGAGTCCTTCGCATTCGAGGGCTTTGCCTACATGACTTGGGTCTGGAACCGCCTCCCGCATGGTCCGTTTCCGGATCATGTTACACCGTACGAGCTCTGGTTTGGCCACCATGCCGATCTTCGTCTCGCACGCGTCTGGGGATCCCTGGCCTCCGTATGGTACACCGAGGACCAGCAGGGGTCCAAGGTCTCCCCTCGGGGTCGCTTGTGTGCCTTCATCGGCATCTCCCCGCGGTCGAAGGCCTGGCGCTTTTGGGACCCCACTCACCGTCGTGTCATTGAGTCCCGTGACGCGCTGTTTTTTTAGTCACTCACATACCGTGATCTAACTTCGATCACAACGCTCTCTGCATCTCATGTCCCTTCCTGTGAGGGTCCTCGGCGGATGGGGGAGACCTCTTCGCCAGCGACCATTCCTCGCCAGGCTGATGTGTCCGCTCGAGTCCCCTCTCGATCTCCAGCACTTGATGATCCGGCTATCATTGCCGTTGGTCCAGAGATCCC
>SZWC01000596.1:79735-119443 GCA_023375785.1 Penium margaritaceum | reverse complement strand
CTCTCGTTCCCTCTCGTTCCCTCTCGTTCCCTCTCGTTCGCTCTCGTTCGCTCTCGTTCCCTCTCGTTCCCTCTCGTTCCCTCTCGTTCCCTCTCGTTCCCTCGTTCCCTCTCGTTCCCTCCCGTTCCCTCTCGTTCCCTCTCGTTCCCTCTCGTTCCCCTGTTCCCTCGCTCCCCCTCGCTCCCTCTCGCTCCCTCTCGCTCCCTTCGCTCCCTTCGCTCCCTTCGCTCCCTCTCGCTCCCTCTCGCTCCCTCTCGCTCCCTCTCTCGCTCTCTCTCGGCCTCCCTTTCCCTATTCTCTCTACACCTGCCACTGCGATTTGAATTCCACTGAGTCAGTTCCCCACACAACCGTTGGTGCACCCTTCCGTCCGCCCACTGTCCTGCTCGTGTGCTGCGCAGCGTGCTGCGCCTGCATCCTGGCCCGCCAGCGTGGCACCGTCTGCAGGCGGCCCTGGCACTCCCGTGGACACCGTTCTCTGGGCGGACAACGCCATTAAGGCCACGGGCAACAATGCGCTGGCGACGAGGCTCGCGCAGACGCCCAACGGCATTTCGTACATGCAGACGGGCATCGGCCTCGTCACGTTCAAGGCCAGCAACCTGCAGGAGGTGGCTGTGAGAAACGCGGCTGGAAACTTCGTCTTGGCCAAGGACCAGTCGGCACAGAGGCTCCGCCAAGGCGACATCGTCGCCGCGCTCCTGCGCCCATTCCCGAGTCCCCTGGCATCGTGGTCTCGCACGAGCCTGGTGTTCAAGAGCGGCCCGAAGACGTACCCCCTGGTGTCCTTCATCCTCAGCCTGTGGCGCAACGACTACACCAGGCCCGCCGGCCAGTTCCCCACCGCGGGCCTAGTCAAGAGGTGGGGCCAGTTCGTTCTGTCAGCTCAGGGCCAGTCCTTGACCACGTCGGCCCTCTCCTTTCCTGTGCCGCCGTCAGAGACCTCACGCTTCCTCACCACACTCGCCACAGTGAGGACCCCTTAAATGCACATGCTCTCTGCCGCTGTGCGCCTCGGTACACTCAGTTTGCACGCCCCTTTGCCCTCGGCTTGTTGCACTCCGCTTTCGCACCCTGGTGCACTAGACTTGGACAATTGAAGTGGCAGCAATGACCCGTCTAGGGTGAGTGCGTAGCAGGCTGGGTTGACAATTCTGCCAGAAGTGTCAATGGTACAGGCGTGGGTGAGAGTTAGTTGGGTTGTGCAGGTTGGTGTGGCTGTGGGAATCCGGCTTGGACGGAATTTGGGAATAATGACGATGTTTCGTGTATTGGCCTCTGTTCTTCAACTCGTGCAAGAGCAGAATGGTTACACTGAGCTCTATAAGTCCCACATTGGCATGGAGATTCTCTGGTGAAGTAGTGTCGGATATAATTTTGCAATGCTCTGCCCTGTATCCGGTGGAAAAACATTTAATCGGTTCTCTCCCTAGATTGGTCGCATTTGTGGGGTTGCGACTGGCTCGTGTGAACTAAGTATCATGTTTACCGAAGGACTTGCAGCTGCTCTAACATGTTGCTTGTGGGAGACGCATTGGCATCCCATCTTGGTCCGTCTGCACTTCGTTCATGTTGCGGTTGCAATAGATGTTACTGTTGATTTAACAGTCTGCAAGTCTAAAGTCACAAGTAGTTCTGACGAAGACTAAGTCTAAAAGCATTTAGCAAAATCCCCACATGCTACTACCTCCTCCAGAGGCAAAAAGTCACTCGTATCAGGTGGTTCTTATCGAACGAAACGGTGAAGGTGTTATTGAAGACGTTACCGTCAGTCGGCATATATCTCGATGTGTCGAGTAGACCAAAAGGTTGTTACTTTGACTGAAACATCCTGAAAGTCATCGCTATTGTCAGAAAATGCAGAAAGATTCATTAGAGGGCAAGGACAATTGGTGCAAGGACGATTGGTGAAATTGATCAGTAAATATCGTGTTCTCAGTGTGTGATGAGCTATGTGTGTAATGATAAAAATGTCCACTGGGAGGGATTTGTGCTTGTCTAGAACATAACAACCTAGCTACAACCACTTTCCCCCCTTATACCCATAATATCTTAACGCACGTACATATATACCTTGATAACTGCAGCAACAACCGTCGACTAGGAAATCGACGTATCGGAAGCAATCGTAGGGTTTCCAGCAATTATGCGCGGCATCGTAGCTGTGCCACTTGACAAGATATTCTGTTGTCTTGCCTTGTCGTCGATGGTCAAGGTGTTGAGATTTGTGACGTTCCTGTCGACTTGTACAGCTAACTGTGACCACTCGGCCGTGTCCATACTCATGTAGATCCCTCATACGGACCCTGGTGATACTGGTGCGTCATCTAGTGCCGGACTACCAGCTTGGAGCTAACCGACGACCGATCCAGAGCTCTGGACGCTACCCGGGACCTTCTGCAGTTTCTCTGCAGCATGCAGGAGTTCATCGGTGGTCTTAGCCGCAACTTAGCCGCAACCACTTTCCCCCCTTTTAGCCGCAATATCTTAACGCACGTACATATATGCCCTGATGATTGCGGCAACAGCCGTCAATTAGGTTATCGATGTCTCGGAAGCTATCGTAGGGTTCCCAGCTATTATGCGCGGCATCGTAGCCGTGCCACTTGACAAGATATTCTGTTGTCTTGCCTTGTCGTCGATGGTCAAGGTGTTGAGATTTGTGACGTTCCTGTCGACCTGTACAGTTTACTGTGACCACTCGGCCGTGTCCATACTCGTGTAGATCCCTGATGCGGACCCTGGTGATACTGGTGCGTCATCTGGTGCCGGACTACCAGCTTGGAGCTAGCCGACGACATTTCCGGAGTTCTGGACGCTACCCGGGACCTTCTGCAGTTGCTCTGCAGCATGCAGGAGTTCATCGGTGGACTAGCCGTGAGTCCGATTTGCATGTTTTTGTATTGTGTGTCCACCGTTTGATGCCGGAGGCATGCATGTGACCAGTCGTAGCGTCCGGCTTGTGATCATGCACGTCTAGGTTCAAACGGCGTAGCGTTCTGACATGTCAGCGCACAGTTACGACCAAAACAGTGGTTTTGGTCCAGTTTTAGGACAGATCTTGCACTGCCGCGTGCGACACCCGCCGTGCGCCGCGGCAGGTACTTATGCCATGGACCTGTCATTTGTCATTTGTCTTTGCAAATGCTATTGAAGCATTCTAACACTTTGCCATGTATCTCCTAGCCAGACCCTTGCTGTTGTGTGCACGACTTGTGCCTGTCGTCACCGTCTGACTAGGCACTAACGCCTAGTCGGCGCCTGTGTCGCTAGGAAGCTTCCACACATCTTCTCATGGTATCAGAGTGGTGAGACAGTTCTCACCGAGCTGCGTAATAGAGACGCAGTAGAGCAACAGTAGTGAGAGTCATCGTTGCAGCAAATCCATAAGGACCTATCGACGAGAGCCGACCACTGTCGACGTCGCTCAGCATCACCACGTGAGACTGCATCATCAACAGCTGCTAGCAGCAGTAGGCGACAGCTGTAGTAGGTTGCAAACGCCAGCAGCTGCCTTTATTGACCGCAGCAACAGCAACACCAGTGCAGCAGAGTAGCAGCACAGCAGCAACGGCAGCAGTAGCGGCGGCAGCACAACAGCGCGCGGCGACAGCAGCACAGCAACAGCGTACTAGCAGCGGCAATAGTAGTTGCGGCAGCAACACAGCAGCAGGAGTAGTAGTCTTGGCAGCAGCATTAAAACAGTAGCGGCGGCAGCAGTAGCTCAATAGGAGCGGCGGCAGCAGCGCGCGGCGGCGGTAGCAGCGCGCGGCGGCGGCAGCAGCGTGCGGCGGCGGCAGCAGCGCGCGGCGGCGACAGTAACGTACAGCAGCCGCAGCGCGCAACAACAGCAACAGCAGCGCACAGCTGCTGCCACAGTCGTCCAGGCAGCCGCCGCGCGGCTGCTTCGCATGCAGCCATGCGGGTGCTGCTATAGCTGACGACGCAGCAGTTGCAGTAGCTGAGCAGAAGTTGCACAGCTTCCCCGCAGCTTACGCATGGCTGTAGCGGAATGGTCGCCTGCTTGCGTAGCAACTACGAGGGTTGACACAAAAGAAAGGGATGGAAGCTGACGTCAACATTTCCTCCTTGCTGATTTCATCAAGTCATGCTGACATCAACAACTTCCGTGAGCACTTGTCTTAGTGAAGATTTTGGTCAGAGAGTCAAAAATTGCCAACATTTCAACTCCTTGAGAAACACTAATGATCCCACAATTCGACCACGTTGATGTCTCGGCCCATAATGAGCGGAGACATGTCTCCGTCTGACGATAAGTGAAAAAGGGTACTAGATCTCTCTTCTTCCTCCTCAGGGGTCATTAGCCCACGCTCGCAGGCCATTAAGGACTTGCGGAGCCAGTAGGACGAGATGCGTCGCCTAAATCGGGAGCAGACTGACGCCTTCCATACACTCACCGATCTTCTTCGGGGTCATTCCACGACCCACTACAAACCTCTGAGGGAGCGGCCGGGGTCGCACCCTTTACATACCAATAAGCTTCAGCACCGAAGACAGGTGCAGGAGCCGACCCGCCACTTCTTGATCCTTGGGACGAGGATCGATACATGCCACGCATGGAGAGTGACTCACCCGAGCGCGAGATTCGTGTGCTTCAGGAGCGTCTCCAGCTGCTTTAGACGAGCTCTCGGCCCCCACACACATCTTGCTTTCTCGAGATTCGATCGTCGCCTGATCTTCACCCTAGCGACTTCCCTCCTCCCGGTGTCTTTCCCATCCCTCATCCTTCCCAGCCTGTGGTTGCTCTCCCTACAGAGTGGCAACCCAAGGACTTCGAGACATTGCCCCCACGGTATGTCAGCGAGGATGGTTTTGACTGCTGGGAGATACACTTCCATGTTAAAGCCACTTCAGAGGGCGAATAATCCTACTACCACAGTCTGTATCACACTACGGGCCGAGCAAGGTGCTGATTGCGGCTAGGGCGATGCGCGGATTTCTCTACGCCATGCCGCGTGAGACCGTTATCGACTTCCGCTTGTTCCTTGGCGAGGCGGGCTCTTGCACTGGCGCTGATCCACGCGGCGGCTCGGACTTGGCATTATCCTTGCTTGCTGCAGAGACGCACGCCACCCGCACTGCGCACATTCTTTTCTTTCACTCCCTTTGTCAGGGGCCTGCCAAGCATACAGTCGACTACTGGTGACGCGCCATGCACATCTACACGCGCCTTGGGACGTCAGGAGGTACACAGTTGTGGACGCTCCACATGATCATGCTCAGAGTTAACCTTGAGCACACAGACATCTTCACGAGGTACAGCGATGCCGTGCTCGAGCCCTCTTTGGCCTCACTGCAACTTCTTCCCTGGGCGCACCAGCTCTTTCTCCAGGCGGCTTTCGCCTGTGAGGCAGCCGTGACTCATCAGGAAACCTCCAGTGTTGCAGTAGTCGTCGCATCACCACCGACGCCCCTCTTGCAGACTCCTTCTCCATCCTCTGCCACATCCTCCTCCTCCCCTTCCACCCCGATTACACTGACTCAGACACAGGGTGTCGCGGCAACAGCACAGGGGAAGAAGGGGCGATGAACGCGCGTCTTCGGCCAATAGCAGTCACAGTAGCAGCCGTCATCGGGCAATAGCAGTGGACGCTCTATTCACTGCTACAATTGCGGAGGCACCCATCGTTACACCGAGTGCCAACAGCTGCTCCACTGGACGCGGATTACTCGCGGGCTCCAGGCTGCGCACGCACTATAGTCTACGTCGAGCAGCACGTCCTCCGGGCGCACGACGACCACGACCGCAGCAGTTCCCGCTTCATCACCGGCGATCCAGACCCACGTGACCGCACCATCGCCGAGCTTCGACACCTTCTGGCACTTCACTTTCAAGGAGGTACGAGTGTGTCGTCACAGCCGGGTTGTTCACTGACTGTCTTTCCGTCGGTTCTAATGGCTCGGGATGACTCGTGTGGGGGGCACAGTTGGCATTTTATGAGGATGGGCCTGACTGTACAGATTGGATTCATGAGTCTCACCTTTGAGCTCTTTGTCGTTCCTCGCCACCTGCTGCCTAGCGTCCGTCCGACGCCAAGTGTTCCATTGTCCGTTGTAAAGTGACGCCCTCTAGTCGTGATTTCAGTGGCACTTGGATCAATGACTCCGGTGCCACTCATCACATGACCTGTCGTCTCAGTGATCTTATTGTTCTTGACCCTGTTGCGTCTGTTCATTCCGTCTGCACAGGCTCTGGACAGTCCTTGCCAGTCCAGGGTGCTCGGGTTGTATGTTTCGATGGTTTGTCTTGCTCCCTGTATCTTTCCAAGGTGTTGTTTGTTCCTGACCTCGAGCTCAATTTGCTTTTTGTCTATGCTTGCACACTCATGGGACTCTCTGTGGAGCACACTATAGAGTCTGCAACTGTGACTGCTATTGACACTCAGAGCGTTGTTCTTTGTGCCTCTATTGTGGATGACATGTATCGTGTCTCTCGGACTTCTGCTCCTTGCTCCCCTTCCCCTTCCGCTCTTGTTTTTATCACTAGTGTTCTGTCTCATGAGCACCAGCGATTGCTTCATCGCCGCCTATGCCATGTAGGCTCCGACACTGTGTCGGAGCACATTTGGACACAGCTTGCCCTCAGTCTTGACGCGGCTTCTTTCAAGAAGCCGCCCAAGACCGATTGTCTCTTTTGCATGCAGGGTAAGATGCATCGTTGCACCTACCGTGACTCCCATTCTCGCGTACTTCGCCCTATCGAGTCAGTCCATTCGGACCTTCTTGGTCCCCTTCCTATCGAGTCTTTGTCCGATCAGGGTCGATACGTCCTGACCCTGACTGATGACTTCATCCGGATGCGGTGGGTCTACATCTTGCGCTAGAAGACTGACGCCGCTCTCACGGTTCGCATCTAGCTAGTGATGGCTGGGCGTGAGTCCCGCCACACGCTGTTCACCTTTCGCTCAGATCGCGGCGGCGAGTTTCTTGGCGAGATTGACAGCTTCTTCACCGAGCACGGGATTTTTTCACCAGGTCTCCTGCTACTCCTTAGCATAACTCTGTTTCTGAGCGCTGAAACCGCACCATGGAGGATGCGGTTTGCGCTATGCGGTCTGAGTGCGGTCTTCCGAAGTCCTTCACTTTTGCAGGCTTCGACTACATGACTTGGGTTTGGAACCGCCTCCCGCACGGTCTCCTTCCGAACCACATCACACCGTATGAGCTCTGGTTCAGCCACCGTGCTGCCCTGTGCCTCGCTCGCGTCTGGGGATCCTCGGCTTCTGTGTGGTACACCAAGGACCAGTAGGGGTCTGAGGTAGTAGGGGTCGAAGGTCTCACCACGCGGTCGCTTGTGTGCCTTCGTCGGCATCTCCCCGCGGTCGAAGGCCATGCGTTTTTGGGACCCTGCTCGTTGTCGCATTGTTGAGTCACACAACACACTCTTCTTTGAGTACCTCACCTACCGCGATCTGACATCAATTACGTCGCTGTCTGTCACGCACGTTCCTACGTGTGAGGTTTCTTGATGGATTGGGGAGTCTGCGCCTGGAAGTACATCACGCCAGGCCGATGTGCCAGTTCGAGATCCCTCCACTTCTCCGGCTCTTGATGACCCAGTGATCATCGCTGTCGATCCAGAGATCTCTCGAGTACTACCGGCTTCTACCCCTGTCCCCTCGCACCCAACAAGTACCCATGATCTTGTACCTGTGCGTACTCCTGTGACCTTACATGGGTCCGCCGACACTCCTGCCTCTGTACGTGGACCTGCATCACCTGTTCCTACTGTCACACCGAGTCCCATGTCTCCTACAAAGGCATCTCCTTGCACGGCATTACCAGCTCCCTTGCCTCAGTCCTCCTCAGCTGCGGCTGTGCTTGTTCCTGAGCCTGAGGTGCGCCCCTCGAGCCCGGGTTACTCCTGTGAGCTTGGCTGTCGCCTTTGATCATTGGACTCTAGAGCGCAGCTAGTGTCTAATCCCACACCCAAGCGCTCCACTTGCAGCATCACCAGTGGTGATCCCGGCACAAAGGCCCTAGGCCTGAGTGTCCGTAGTGAGCACACAGAGGTACATCCAGCATGTCACGTAGGGCTCCACCTTGTCACTCGTAAGTTTCATATCGCTTGTGATGTAGCAGCCGATCTTGTGGTCATAACACCTAGCATTGAGGCGTGCGCTCTTTCCACGCAGAGCTCTCCCTCTATGGTGCCTGACCCGGGTACACTGAGGGAACCTCTCTCATCATAAGATGCTGACGCTTGGCGTGCTGCCTGTGAGGATAAGCTTCGTGCTATCCAAGAGCACGGAGTTTACGAGCTAGTCAACCTTCCACCTGGGAGGAAGGCTATTCAGGTCAAGTGGGTCTTTTGTAAGAAAGTGAAGCCGGATGGTTCACTTGAATGCCACAAGGCTCGCTTGGTCGTCAAGGGGTACTCGCAAATTGAGGGCATCGATTACATTGACACCTTTGCCCCTGTCGGCGGCATGACCTCAGCTCGAGCTCTGTTCGGTATAGTGCCTCAGCATGACTGAGATGTGCACCACATGGATGTGAATAATGCGTTCCTCCATGGCTCTCTGGATAAGGAGATTTACGTGGCTCAACCACCCGGCTTTGAGGGCGGTGACAAGGTCTGGTACTCGCCCGAGTCCTTGTAGTGCCTCAAGGAATCTCCTCGGTGTTGGAACCAGGAGATCACTGGCACCCTGACTCGTACGGGATATGTAAAGAACGAGGCAGATCCCTCTCTCTTCATCCAACGGACACCTGAGCGGTTCACCGCCATCCTGCTCTATGTCGACGGCCTTTTGATCGTGTCTCCTTCACTGGAGGCTGTGAAGGAGGCCAAGGCTGTCCTCGAGACTGCCTACAGGATGAAGGATCTCGGTCCCGCGGCGGTGTTTCTTGGCATGGAGATCGTGTGCGGCCGCAGATGTCGTACTGTACTACTGCATCAGGTCCGATACACACGTGTAGTAGGGGAGCGTTTTAGCGACCTTCTTGGCATAGTGCCCACGGCTTCCACACCTTTCATGCCTGACACGCAGGATGCCCTGAAGGTGGACGATCCTACATAGCTGGGGAAGACAGTGGATGTGACCTTATACCTCTGTCTCATCGGATCTCTGATGTACCTGGCCACTACCACACGTCCTGACATCGCATTTGACGTCAACCTCCTTACCTAGTTTCACAGGCTCCACGTGTTAGAGCCCTTCACGCGGTTGTGTGAATGGTGCGATAAGTGGTCTCCACACCGTACCTTAGACTGTAACTCCGCAGTGTTTGGTGGTCCTTGACGGCTACACCGATAGCGACTGGGCGTGGAGCCCACATAGACACAGTCGCACTTGTTACGTGTTCCTGCTCGGTGGGACTACTGTGTCCTGGCACAGCGAGAAGTAGGGCTGCATTGCACATCGCTCATCGGAGGTAGAGTATGTTGCTCTGGGTGTAGGGGCTGCTGAGGCGATATGGCTACAGCGCCTGCTCCTTCAGCTGGGCCAGTCAGTACCCGCCATTGTGCTTTGTTGCGACAACCAGAGTACTCTTGCCATTGCGGAGAACTCTGGTGTATTTCATGCTCGTACAAAGCACATTGCGGTTGAGCATAACTTTGTGCGTGATCTGGTGGAGCAACATGTGATCTCGGTCATTTGGGTTGGCACTGACATGGAGCGTGCTGGGTTCTTGACGAAGGCACTAGCACGCGGAAAGTTCCTACTGGCCAACCATTCCGTTGGACTTCGCCCCTTGCGTGAGAGTGGTTGAGTGTGGAGTGTGTTTGTGTCCATGTCACATTTGTCATTGCATTCGTCTCATTGCTGCACGTGTATGGACATACCTTCCATCGGGTCATGGGGGAGTATTGTGATCTGTGACGTTCCTCTCGACCTGTATAGTTTATAATGACCACTCGGTCGTTTCCATACTCGTGCAGATCCTTAATGCAAACCCAGGTGATACCGGTGCATCATCTGGTGGCAGACTAGCAGCTTGGAGCTGACCTTTGACCGTTCCGGAGCTCTGGACGCTACCCAGGACCTTCCGCAGTTTTTCTGCAACATGCCAGAGTTTATCGGTGCTTGGATGTTTTTGCATTATGTATCCACCGTTTGATGCTAGATGCCTTCATGTGACCAGTTGTAGCGTTCAGCTTGTGATCCTGCTCGTCTAGGTTTAGACGGCGTAGCGTTCTGACATGTCTGCGTAGAGTTACCGCCAAAACAATGGTTTTGGGCCGGTTTTAGGACAGATCTTGCACTGCCGCGTGCGACACCTGCCGTGTGCCGTGGCAGGTACTCATGCCATAGACCTTCTATTTGTCATTTCTCTTTGCAAATGCTATTGAAGCATTCTGACTCTTTGCCTTGTGTCTCCCATCCAGACCCTTGCCATTGTGTACACGACTTGTGATTGTCGTCACCGTCTGACCAGGTACTGACGCTTAGTCGGCGGCTGTGTCGCTAGGAAGCTTCCACGCATCTTCTGACAAGGATGTCCTTGATGATGTATTTGGTGTCCCCGACCTTTTGTTCAGGAGGAGAGGGAGGAACATCCCTGCCAGGAGAGTTCTCTCGAGGGTCTCCGTAGGGTGCTTAAGCCTGTTGATATGGAAGACCGGATGACCTTGCATAATGTTGGGGGAGTTTGAAACGCGCAACCACAGGGGTTTGCATGTGCTCGATCTCAAACGGTCCCAACCATTGGGGCTTGAGCTTTGAACAGTCGGCTCTGCAAAGTTTAAAGTTGGTCGAGCTGAGAAGAACTGTGTAGCTGGCAAGAAAAACGTTGTCGCTAAAATGGCGATCGTCTGCCTTTTTCATCGCCGCTTGTGTCTTTGCAAGCGCCGGCCGTGTTTCATGCTAGATGGTGGAGAAATCTCAGCGTTGGATGTCAACCGTAGGAATGTTGCTCTGACTTTGTAGTCCGGCTAATGTGGCGGGAAGTTTGTCCAACACCACTTTACACTAAGTTTTACCCAGTGATGTGGAGATCGCCGATTTGTATGCGATTTCGGTGTTCGGGACCTTTGGTGCCCAGTTCGTCCCATGAGGTTCGCATAGTGTTCGGAGAAGTTTTTCGAGCATTTGATTGGTCTGCTCGGTTTGGCCGTCGGTTTTGAGGATGGAACGCTGTTGAAACCTAGATCCAACTGACGTAGCAAGTCATCAGTTCATGCCAGAAATGGTTGGTATATCAACCGTCCCTGTTGCTCGTGATGCTCCTTGGAACGCCGTGTAGGCGCACGATGTTGTTTAGAAACAGTCATGCTTTTCCTCTGATGGTGACGGTGGTCGTTGTCTAAACAAAGTGAGACATTTGGAAAACCCATCGACGACGAAGAGGACCAAAAGGACCAAGAGGACGCCTCCAGCAGGATGCGTTGTGACAGAATCTTGCCTTGTCGTATCCGTCGTGCGGGTTGTAACCTCGTGCGAACAACTGCTCGAGATACGGATCTCACTATAGCTGTAGTGTTGTTGCCTCAGCCATCAGATGTGGTCGCCGGCTCAGCCCGTCTGTTTGGTTGGTTCTTCTTGGCCAGTACTGAATATCATTGTCGAACCCCAATTCATGGAACTCCATCCATGCGGTTTGAAGTTGACTGAGGTTCGGCTGTGTGTTCAAATGTTTCAATTCATGGTGGTTAGTGCGCACCATGCATCAGCAACATTCAAGATAACACCACCATGTCTTGATTTCATGTACGACCGCCAACATCTCTTTCTCGTGTACACCGTAGTTGAGTTATGACCCTCTTAGTTTTCTCGATATGTATACAACTGGCTACTCTCTGTTGCCATGGTCTTGTAGGAGGACTACGCTGATGGCTCAATTTGAGGCGTGCATAGCAGTGACATAGTCGACCATTGGATCGGCCAATCGCAGGATTAGGGCCGAGGTCAGAGTGTTCTGCAAAGTGGTGAACACTTCTTTTTCGCAATCTCCCCACCACCACTCGTTTTCTCTTCGAGTGAGATCAGAGAGAGGCACTAGCACTCGGGAGTAATCTTGTATGAAACACCGGTAGTAATTGTAGAAGTCGAGAAGAACTTGAACGTCTCCAACGTTGGTCAACATCGGCCAACCAACAACTGCGACCAGTTTTTGCGAAACTTTGGTGATCCGTCCGCTATTGATTATGTTATCCAAAACCTTCATCTAACGGCGACGGAAGTCACACTACAAGAGTTTTCCAAAAAACTTCTCCGTTTATAAAACTTTGAGAACTTTTCGGAGATGTTCATTGCGCTCATCTAGGGTGCGGATGTACACCAGGATGTCATCAAGTTACACCACGAAAAAATGGTCAACGTATGTGTGAAAAATGTTCTTTTCTGCCATGAACGTCGTCAAGGAATTTCCAAGCCCAAGCAACATTACCGCAAAATCGAAATGCCTGTAGTGAGTCCAAAATGTCATATTCTCAATGTCAACGTCTTCCATAGGAATCTAGTAATAACCGACACGTTGGTCGATTTTGGTGAAGATTCGAGGCCCTCGCAGCTGATAAAAGAGTTTGTCATCTCGAGGAAGAGGGTAGCGGTTCTTGATGGTAGCGTTGTCCAATGCCCGATAGTCCACGCACATCTGCATTTTTCTAGTTCCTTTGTTTACGAATAGAACTGGTGCGACATACGGTGAAGTGGATGGGCGGATGAAGCCCCGAATGAGAATCTCGTTGAGCTCCTTTTTCTTCCGGTCAGCTTGTGGTCACTCATCCAATAGGTCCCTCAAACTGTGGGTCGGCTGCCTGGTTTCAGCTCGATACGGTGGTCGATGCCATGTTAAGGTGGTAGGGTTCTTGGGAGTTTGCCCGAGACGTTCATAAACTCTTGGATGAGTGGTGCGAACACTTTGAAAACCATCTCAAACTTTCTTGATGCCGACGAGGCCGATGAAGTGGATGAGGCCGATGAGCCTGCTGGTGTCATTTTCGCTTCCTCCATTGGCTTGAGATGTACAATCCACGTACAATCTCCTTGCCATATACAACATTTGGCCACGTTGAGCGGTATCCGTTGCACATGTTGTTGCTTTTGAGCTACCACGACTTCCTCTGCTACTTCCACCTCTGCTGCTTCCTTTGTCGTCTTCCATCCAACACATGGAAGTTGTCACTTGACATCGTCTATTTCCACTTAAACATTACTTCTGTTCCTGTTGACCTGTTGACTGTGCTGGTGTAGGAAATCTTGTACGCGAATGATTTTGTGGTCACTCATTAGACAAGACCTCCAAACCGGACATCCTGCAAATCTACCACTTGTAGTCGTACTAGTTCTTGGAGTCTCCGTATTTTCAATCTCTTTGTTTTTCCTTCAAACACCCCTGGTGTGGTGTGCAAACCCTACTTGCAAACCATTTCGTTGTTTGCAAAACTATGAGGAGCTTATCCATCTAGTAGTGCTGGTACCGTTCTGCGACTGTTGCATCTTGAAGGTTGTATCTTCAACAATATTGCCGGTTGGTCATCCTCGTACCCCTCGTCAATCTTTGCGATGTTAGAAACCCTTTACAGTGTTGTAGGCCATTGAGATGGGCAATTGTTTGGGACAGATCACTCCTCACGAACAAGATTTGCGCCTTTCACTCTTGCCCTTTGCCGTTTCCCGACTCATGTCTCTGTTACTTCTCCCCCTTTTTGCCCTTATGCTTGCTTTTGCAATTGCGAGCGATGTGTACGCCTTTTGTTGCAGTTGTAGCAGGTACGCGTATCTCTCTGGCTGACGGCGTCCACTTCCAGTGGAGTCGAGGAGTCCCCGGACTGGATTTTTTCATTTCCATGATAGCCGTGGTTGGGAGGTCGCCAGCCACAGGATTCCTGGATTGGAGCATTGTAATTAGTGTTGTCGATCCTTTTTGCTACTGCGATCATCAATAGAAAGTCACTTTGGATGCTGAAAATTGCAATTGCTCGTTGAATGTCTGCTTTGAGGCCGTTTGAAGCGAAAACAGAGCTCGGCGGGGGCATTGTATGCACTAGTGATGATCTTGCAGAATCTCCGCGTATACTTGGCCACGCTGGACTACGAATGAAGACGTTGGAGCTTGTGCTGTGCATAGGACTGCTTGTTTAGTTCTCCAAATTGTGTTGGCATCGTGCGCGAGGACTTGTTCCGATCGGTTGGTGGCGTGAGCGTGTCTTGCCATTCTTGGTTGATCTGTTCCTAGGGTAGAACGTGTACGGTCAGCTATATGAGACGGGTGCTGTTGGCTGTCGACGAGGCCTTGCTGGTCTCCTGTTGCCGTTGGATGAGTTTTAGATCAGACCAACAACTTAACACCGTGCCACAAAAAAGCGCGGCCATGAGGTCAATCTTGTTTTGTTTGTCGTTGACCCCAACAGCGGTGAAGTACACCTCAAAACTCGTCAGCCACATCCGAACCATGGATCCTTTGAAATTTGCGAGATGAAACGGTTATGGTGGGGTCGGATGAGTTTTGGATTCGAGATTTGGGTATTTCTCTCATGTGCTTGTGTTTGGAAGAACATCTATTGCGACATTGAGCTGTTGGAGCAGATGGCTGTTGATCCCCTCGACCGAGGAGATACGGTTCACCGGTTCCTCATTGATCTGCACCTGACGTGCGGTGCCACCTGTCGTTCTTGCTGTCGTGCTCGAGGCAGTTGGTAGGGGCGGCTGGTTTACCGCCACTGGATCCATGACCGGGTTGGTAGTCGGAGCCGTACAGGTTTCTCCAGCTGCCACATAGCCTGCCACGCTAGCGTTTGCTGCGGTTGCAGGGTTCGTGTGTATAGGCATGTTCTGCTCCATCACCGAAGTCGTCACCAAAGACCCGTTGCTGGTCCTCGAGTGCGCTTGCTCGTTTTGCATCGTAGTCGCAAAGTCTACGAAGTCTTTGTTAGCTACTGAGCTAACCACCTCCGGCAGAGAAGCCGCGAAACCGAAAAGTTCACAAACGTTCTTACACCTTCTTCCTTTGCAGGTATGTGTCATGCACCCCAAACTTAATCAGGCATACACTTCACCTTCAAGAGTACTAACGCCTTAGCATTACATCTCAAGAAGAGCTCAAGTCGTCAATACGCAAGAGAGCATCAAGCAAGGGTTGATTGATCAGCATGCAAGACAAGTCCTTTTATAGCTGTCTGTCCAGTCCTAGAACTCAAAAGCACATTCCTGAGAAGTGGCCTGAACCAGCCACGTCACCAATAGACTTGCACTGTGAGCTTGACACATAAGCATCCAAGTGTCAAGGTGACAGACCAACCATGTAGCGTCCAAGAAGCTACGGACTTTCTTTCTTGGAAGCTTCCACAACAAGCAAGACATGCATGGGGCCAGGATCGAACTCATGACCTCTCACTTGGCCAAATCAACAAAATGGCCAGGGCAACCACTCACCCACATGGTGTACTCACAGGTCATATCTCACAAGAGACAGAGCATAGTTGAGTCACACTACAACGGATCTAGGGGTCATACCTCCACAAGGGGCAGAGCATTCCTGATCCGTCCTACAACNCATCGTACTCTGCGCCAGGCCGTTGGGAGAACCCCTTTGCTACCACCCGTGCCTTGTACTTGTCTATCTTGCCATCCTGTTTCCTTTTTACTTTCAGCACCCACTTGGACCCCACAACGTGAGCCCCGGCAGGTCTGTCCACCAGCACCCATGTCCCATTCTCTTCAATGGAGCTGAGTTCACTGCGAATTGCTTCGTCCCACTCTGCTTTATCAGGCCGAGTGAGTGCCTCTGCGACAGACGTTGGCTCCTCTTGAACCAAGAATGAATAGTTGAAGCCTGTCCATTCACCCCTGTCTGCGTCGTAATGCTGCCGAGGTACTTTGAGGCGTGAACTGCTCCTTGAACCTGCTGGCTGGTGCTGTTGATGCGGAGGTTGGAGGTCTGGTTCGTCGTTGATGATGGGAGGGGCATCCTCCTCATGTTCCGGAGGATCGGATACGTCGGAATCAGAGTCTGACTCCTGCGAGTCATCTTCATGAGCTCCTCTCCCTGTTGCAGTACCTATCCCATGCCATTGTGCTGGTGCTTCGTCTCCCTCTTCAAGGAGAGTGAGCCACTCTCCCTGTTTTGGAGCGTTCTCGAGTTCGAGATGCTCTCCCTTAGTCACAGACCTTTCGTGGAAATCCACGTCTTTGCTGCGGATGACCTTCTTGGCTCCTTGGTCCCACAGTCGATAAGCTTTGTGGGCGGTGTCATAGCCGATGAAAATGCACTTCCGTGCTCTTGCATCGAGCTTTCCAGGGCCCTCACCGGCCTGGACCTTGGCAAACCCGGTGCAACCAAACACCTTGAGATGGGAGGCGTCCGGCTTCTTGCCTGACCATGCTTCTTGAGGCGTCTTCAGCTGCTGTGTCTGCTTCTTCTTGCCTCTCCTTCGCAGAGCTGCTGCAGGTGAGAGGTTCACAAGGTAGGTAGCCGTACGTGCTGCTTCAGCCCAGAACCTAGGAGGAAGCTTGGCGTCAAAGAGCATGCACCTAGTCATGCCTAGGAGCGTCTGGTTCATCCTCTCTGCTACGCCGTTGCTTTGAGGTGAGTAGGGCGTAGTTTTCTGGTGTTCAATGCCCTGTGTCTTGAGCCACTCCCTGCAAGCTTCATCCTCTCCCCCGTTGTCCGTCCTGAATGCCTTCACCTTCTTTCCACTCTGTCGCTCAACCATAGCGACAAAGGCCTGCAGATTCTCCTTCACCTCACTTTTCTTTTTGAGAAAGTATGTCCAGACTTTGCGGCTGTTGTCGTCGATGCATGTGAGGAAATATCTGCTGCCTCCATTTGACGGTATGCGAAAGGGACCACATACGTCAGAGTGGACAAGATCAAGAGGTGCAAGAGCGCGCGTGCCATTGCGCTTGAACGGTTTTCTTTTCGCCTTGCCTTGAAGACATGGCTCACACATGATCTTTGCTCCCTCCACCTCATCACCTAGCTCCATCCCACGCACTAGCTCCTGCTTTCCCATGCGCTCCAATGTGCGATGAGCCACGTGCCCAAAGCGCCTGTGCCATAGGTTCTTGGAGGCTGTGCACAGGCTAGAATGAACAGCCCCAGTGGCTGCATTTTCTTGTGGTTTTGTTGCCAAATCATCTGTTGCCACTGCTTCCGCTGCTCCAACATGTCCTTCCTCATCTGATTCTGCATCGCTGCTCTCCTCATCATCACTCTCCACCAAAGATTCAGCCGTTGAAGTTGTCGTCTTGGTCTGCAAGACGTAGAGTCCATCGACACGAGGAACCTGTGCGACAACCTTCTTGGCAGAGTAGGAGATGTTGATGTCCTTGGTAGGAACTATCACCGCTTCCTTCTCTGTAAAGACCACTGTCATGCCATGGTCAGTTATTTTAGAGACGGAGAGCAGGTTGGCTGTGAAGGAGGGCAAGTAGACCACCCCCTCTAGCTTGAGGTCGGAATCTCCACCGTTGACACCCACTGTGACCAGCTTGTCACCAATCCCCTCAGCTGCCTCAACCTTGCCGTTGGCGACCCTGAAGTTCTTGTTACATGGAGCAAGGGAGATAAAGTCTCTCTTCTCGTACGTGGTGTGCTCGTTTGTGCCCGAGTCAAGGCCATAGGCACCTGGCCTGAGTATCGCCCTCCCTTTGTTGGAGGCACACTCAGCCATCAAGCTTGTGGGATCCTTCCCACCATTTCCCCCTCACCAGTCATCCCCGTCTCCTCCCTCTTTCTTGGGTGCACGGCCCTCACGAGCCCAGTGTCCAGCCTTGCCACAGTTATGGCAGTTTCCTTGGCGCTCTGTACCCCTTCCACTGTTGCTAGTGCTGTTGTGTCCCCTGAACCCAGAGGAGGAGGTATTGCGGAAGGTGCCACTGCTCCGTGAGGCAAAGGCAGCCATGTTTGCTTCACTGCTGCTACGACGCATGGCTTCATTCCGCACATACTCAGAGACGGTGGTGTAGGAAACTAGATCTTCAGTCCACCCTCCAATCACCGTTATCATGGGACCCCAACTTTCCGGCAGCGTCATCAGAAAAATCATAGCCTGCATGTCCGATTTCAGGTCCCACCCCATGCCGGTGGCTTGTTGCCAGAGCGTCTCAAACTTCTGCATAAAGGCGGAGACATCCTCCCCTTCACCAAGCCTCATGCTAATGAGATTTTGTAAAATGAAGAGACGGTTGGCAAGTGAGGAGGACTGAAATACCTTGCCGAGTTTGGCGTATGCCGCGGCTGCCACTGTACAACCGCTGATGTGTGGAAGGACTGAGGGTTGTATGGAGGATACAAGAATGGCGAGAGCCTTCTTGTTGAGCTTGACCCATGCCACAAGGTCAGCACCCTCCTCCTTTGGTGCTGGGATAGTTCCGTCAAAACATCCTAGCAAATCTCTGTCATCCATGATGATCTCAAAGTGCCACTTCCAGAGTGCAAACCCCTCTCCATCAAATTTGAGGATGGGCGAATGATTCCCTGGTTCCCCTGTCCCTGCCATCCCTACAACTACAACTGCTACAGCTGCTGCACCTGTTGTTGATGCCGATGAACCTGTGTTTGAGGCCGTTGTAGGCTGTTGGTGAGAAGAGGAAACTGCTTCCCCTGTTCACGTTGGCTGTTGCAAGCAGATGTAGGCTGATGTAGGCTGATGTAGGCTGATGTCAGCTCCCAAGGTAGAAAGGTGCAGATGTGTTGCATTCCCCTCCTGCTGATGTTGCCCTGCAAACAGAGAAGTTGGGTGAGAGCGAAGGCGCTCTCACTGCTTGTGACCTTAGCGGTTGCGTGCGTAAAACTTCCTTAACCAGAGGAGTGGGCCCATAACCCTTTGTTAGATACTGAGCTAACCACCTCCGGCAGAGAAGCCGCGAAACCGAACAGCTCACAAAGGTTCTTACACCTTCTTCCTTTGCAGGTATGTGTCATGCACCCCAAACTTAATCAGGCATACACTTCACCTTCAAGAGTACTAACGCCTTAGCATTACATCTCAAGAAGAGCTCAAGTCGTCAATACGCAAGAGAGCATCAAGCAAGGGTTGATTGATCAGCATGCAAGACAAGTCCTTTTATAGCTGTCTGTCCAGTCCTAGAACTCAAAAGCACATTCCTGAGAAGTGGCCTGAACCAGCCACGTCACCAATAGACTTGCACTGTGAGCTTGACACATAAGCATCCAAGTGTCAAGGTGACAGACCAACCATGTAGCGTCCAAGAAGCTACGGACTTTCTTTCTTGGAAGCTTCCACAACAAGCAAGAGATGCATGGAGCCAGGATCGAACTCATGACCTCTCACTTGGCCAAATCAACAAAATGGCCAGGGCAACCACTCACCCACATGGTGTACTCACAGGTCATATCTCACAAGAGACAGAGCATAGTTGAGTCACACTACAACGGATCTAGGGGTCATACCTCCACAAGGGGCAGAGCATTCCTGATCCGTCCTACAACACTGAACAAGGGGCAGAAACATTTAACAGTCTTGTCGCATGAGATACGTTAACGGCTTGTGAGGGGTAGTCATCCGGATGGGTAAAGTAGTCACATGCCTCTCCAGCACCGCTGCGCTGTGATACCAAGTGTTATGCCGAACGGAGCGAAGATGGTGAACAGGTAGAAATTGCAAAGTTGGACATGATAAGTTTTTTGAGACACTTGAGCAAATCATAATTAGCGGTAAGTGTACTTCGATGACTTGTTTCAAAATGATTGAACATATGTACAGAAGTGTCAAGTTCCAAATGAGGCATAGTGGCGGTCGCGGGGTCGATCGTCGACCAGCGAGTGAGGAGTAGCATCGTGAGTAGTCGAATTGGAGAGTCTCCGCCAAGGAATCCGCGGGCTTTGAGGATCGACAGTAAAGAGGAAAGATTCATCCTTGAAAATTGAGATATGCCTTGATACGCTGAGGAGTCGACCAGGAGGTCGTGTTTCTTTTGTCGTAGATTCTCAAAAGTGGTTGAAGTTGTCTGAAAGTTCGGAAAGGTTTGTTGTAGTGCAAGGATAGTTGGTCAAATATCCCTCGACCGTTGGAGTGAAAATTGGGGTCTCGACGCGCCGTGGGCTATTTGTGTAATGACAGAAGTGCCCACTCGGAAGATTAGCGACTTGTGTACGTCTAGTACGTAACACTTCTGTTCCATTTGCTAACAAGAGTTGCTCCTCCTTCAGCCACAGAACCAGAATTTGTGTGTTACTATCCTATGTTTCAGCAACGGTACGACCCTATTGTAAAATGTTGCCCCTCCGCATGCCCAAGAGCGGCGCTGGGAGGCACCAAGGAATCTCTAGAGAAAGGGAAATCCTTGTAGTTAGATGTGGAAGCTCAGGGATTACTCGGATCCTAAAGTGGACAATTGCCCCTTGACGATGACAAGTGCTGAATCGGTTGAAGTTGTTTCACCGGAATCAGACAAGTATCGAGGGAGATATGAGCTTCCAAAGTTGGGGTGTGCGCGGCGGCTCTAGGAGCCGGCCGCAACTCAACTTCAAGTGAATAATTGACCGGACCGAGTAACAAAAAGCTCCATATGGAGATTTTGCTCCAGAAGGTCTGTCGAGGCGTCCAATGGATAATCCTGTAGTACAGTTTGATACTGAGGGACTTAGCCAAAATCCTGTCTCGGAGTCCGAAACGCAATAGTACGTTTTGTTACTTGGGGACTTTGTCAAAATTCTGACTGTAGGTCCACGGACAAGTTTTGAACCTCATCGGACCCCATCACCGAATTCGCCCCAAAAGTGGAGAAGGTGCATGGAAACAATGGAGGGGACCCCTACACCACGTGCAATGGGATCTACGCCTGAGGAACGGTGCTTCGCATGTGAAGCAAGGCATCACGGCGTTTGGTGGCATCAGGCTTCTGTGGTGGGTGGGTGAGACCTGTACTTTGGGAAGCATAACTTGGGCTACGCTTGGTCAAATCTGTTGAAGATTTTCCCCTCTCCATGCCCGAGTGCGGCGCCAGGAGGCGCCGACGAGTCGCCAGTGAGGAAATTCCTTGCCTTTGGATCTAAGGACTTGAGGATTGCTCGGATCCTAAAATGGATGATTGCCCCTAAAAGTTAACGAGTTGCTAAATCCGATGGAAGTTGTTTAAGTAGAATCGAACAAGAAACGAGAAACATATGGGCTTCCTAGGTTGGGGTGTGTGCTGCGGCTCTCAGAGCTGGACGTGGTTTGACTGCTGGTGAATAATTGACCGGAACGAGTGACAGAAATCCATCAAGGGTTTTGCTCCGGAAGGACTGATGAGGCGTCCTGTGGGTGATTTGCCGGATTTCAGAAGTGAAGTTTGTTGCTAAGGGACTTAGCCAAAATCCTGGCTCAAAGTTCAAAACTCAGAATCATAGTTAGTTACTTGGGGACTTGATCAAGTTCCGACTGCAGGTCCGTGAACAGGTTTCGAACCACATCAACCCCCATCACCAAACACGATGATTAACTCATTGAAAGAGACTCCAAAGGCGCGAAGGGCACCGCCACTAAGCGTAGGGATATTTGCGCCTCCGGAATGGCATTTTTATGCTTTTGCAAAGAAGAACATGAAGGTGCTCATGCTGCTCGTGTCCGGGACGGCTAAGTCACAGTGGGGCTGCTTTTTGGGCTATAAGATTGCAATCAAAGCTTGGCAAAAACTTTGCGCCATCTATCAATCCAAGTCGCTGGCGAATCAAACATTTGCAATAAAGAGACTCTCACATTGAGAATCAAGGATGGAGATGATGCCATCACCGTCATGTAGCAGATCGAGTCTTGCCTCTGAGTGCAACGACGTGGGGTGGAAGATCGACATGCCGTTGCAGGCGATGACCCTCCTCATGGCCGTTCCTGACTGTTGGAGCCCTCTCATTATACTCTTGGGAGGATGGGCAGAGGACAAGCTCATCTATGGCACGGTCGCAGAGTACATCTGCAAGGAGGCATAGTGTCAGATTTGCAAGGAGTCCTCGTCGTCCTCATCGGCCCTTGTCACCAAAATGCATGGTGGTGGAAGTGAGGCCAAGGGAGGTGGCAAACATGGCGGTGGCAAGAAGGGCGCCAAGAAGGGTGCTTACCAAAACTGCGGCAAGGAGGGCTACTGGGCTCGTGAGTGCACTGAGGAGGCAAAGGCCGGTGGCAAAGACGCCAAAGGCAAGAAGGTGCTCCTCCACATCACTCAAAACCACTACCTCAAGAAGGCCAACAGGAGATACCTTGACTCCGGAGCGGAGGAGCATACCTAGGTTGAGAAGGTCGGGTTCATCAACTACACCAAGTCCACCAAATCCATGGCGGTCATGAACGACAGTGTGGAGCCGGCGGCTGGCCAAGGAGACGTGAACGTGGAGGTGGTGGTTGGTAGGAAGTAGGTGCAGTGCGTCATCAAGGACGTGCAATACTTACTCGGCTTGGCTAACATTCTAAGTGTCAGCCGCCTAACTGACAAGGGGTACGAGGTGCTCTTTAAGAGAAGAGGTGCACTCGTGCAGAAGGATGGTGGCGGAAATCCCGTGCTGGAGACTAAGCGCGAGGGAGGCCTGTACATCATGGAGACCAAGTTGATCCGCTCGGCGATAGATTCAGCAAACTTGTAGGAGCGCACCGTCAACCTGGCCAAAGGAGGGGGAGCTGATCTGGAGCTCTAGCACCAATGACGGGGGCATTCCTCACCCGTAGTCGTGAAGGAGATGGTGAAGCGCGAGCTGGTACACGGCCTCGTCATCGACGGTGCGGAAGAGGTGACAGATGTAGCAAAGCACAAAAAGTGTAAGCCTTGCATTTGGGCAATGCACGACACAAACCATTCAACGAGAACATGAATCGCCTCGGACTTGCAAGAGGTCGTGCTCAGCAACGTGTGCGGGCCATTCAAGGTGGCGTCACAGAGCGGCGCACGTTTTTTTGTCACCTTCACGAATGAATACAACACAAAACTCTATGTGTACTTCATGATGCGGAAATGCAAGGTCCTGGACAGGATGAAGGAGTATGTCACCGTGGTGGAGAGGCAGACTGACCGGAAGGTCAGAGCGTAGTGACAATGACAGAGTACATGGGCTGTAGCGGGTGGATGAAGCAGTAGGGCATAAAGTGGGAACAAGCTACGACGTATTCACCTCAGTCAAATGACGTGGCAAAGCGGGCAAACCAAATGCTGCTAAACATGGTACGAACCATGTTGGTGGATGCTGAATTGTCGCAAAGTTTCTGGGCGTAAGCTTTGCGCACGGTGATCTACACCATCAACCTCACTCCTATAGTGGTGCTCAATGGGAAGAGCGGCTGGAAGACGCCATAGGAGGTTTGGAGCAAGCGCAAGCCAAGTGTGGCACACCTAACAGTGTTGGGGTGCAAGGCGCACGCGATGGTGCAAGCTGCGCAGCGGCACGGCAACAAGCTAGAGCGGCAGGGAAAGTCGTATCTCTTCCTTGGTCATGAGAGCACGCATAAGGCGTTTAGGCTCTATGGCATGCGCGAGGAGGAGGTAATCCCCAGCCAAGACGTCGAGTTTGACGAGCAGCACAGCTACATCAGCAGCAACAATGTGGGTGTTGTTGACTCTCCAAAGACAGGGGAGTGGTTCCAGCTCTATGACTAGAAGGAGCCGGCGGACGCCGAAGTTGAGGATATGGCATGAGAGCGCTACGGTACACCAGCGGTGGCAGCCAAAGTGGAGGAATCCGATGACGATCAAGCTGATGAAGAGATCCACAAGAAGGATCCAGTGGATCAGGCACCGAGGGTGCCAAGGCCCGCACTCCTAGCAAAGTGTGCATCGGGCATTTGTGGAAAATCCAGTGGATGTGCTAGCTATTCAGGCGATGTTTCGCTGGGGCGGGAGAGATCCTTGGGGAGCCGTCCGGTTGATGACTCAACAAAGCGTGCTGAGTGAGAGGGATTGTAGTAGAGCAATGACGCACCACCAAAAGTACCGCGTCGCACCAGGAGGCATTGAAAAGTGGGGAAGCACTTTGACGCAAGCACCGGTCGACGGAACGGCATGACGCGATGCATGCTGGCTGCATCAATAAAGTCGACTACTGTGCAAGAGGTGCTTGCACGGCCTGAATATGAATGGGATGCAGCCATCAAATTGGAGCCGGCGCCCATCACAGAAAATGACACGTGGGAGCTGGTTGACAGGGCGAAAGATGCCAAGGTCATCGGCTGAAAGTGGGTCTTTAAGACAAAGTTCACAAAGGAAGGTGTGGTTGACACATACAAGGCACAGCTAGTGGCAAAGGAAAACACACAATGTAAGCGCGAGCACTACAATGAGCTCCCGTCACCAAATTCACAAGCATCCCGACTATCCTTGCGCTGGCGGCCGCAAAAGACATGGAGCTCCACCAAATGGACGTAAATACATCCTTCCTCAAGAGCATCATAGATAAAGAGATGTACATGGAGGTGCCAGAGGAGGTGGAGGCGCCGGAGGACAAGGTGTGCAAGCGGCACAAGCCCTTATACAGGGTAAAACAATCACCCAGATACTGGTACCAACAAATGGATAGATTCATGGCACAACTCGGGTTCAAGCGCTGTGAGGCGGATCACATTGTGTACGTGAGGTGCGACAAACAGCTCCATCAGATCGTCGCACTCTATGTGGACGACCTGATTTTGAGCTCAATGGATCTGACGAGCGTATAACAGCTGAAAGAGCAGCTGAGTAGTAGATTCCAGATGTCGGACATGGGGCAGCTGGAGTTCTACTTTCGGGTGAGCATCATGTAGAACCGGAGGGCGCGCACGGTTGAACCGGGGCAGGCCAAATACGTGGCCGAGGTGCTCATGCAATACGGCATGGAGGACTGCAAACGAGTTGGCAGTCCGGTCTCCAGGACCTGTGAACTGAGCGCGGCAATGGCACCGCAAACAGAAGAAGAGCAGGAGGATATGGCAAGGGTGCCCTACCAATCGGCGGTGGGCAGCCTCATGTACGCCATGGTGGCACCTCGACCGGACGTGGCCTAGACGGTGGGCCAAGTGAGCAGGTACGTGGCCGATTGAGGACCACTACACTCCCAGGTGGTCAAGCTTATCCTCCGCTACCTGCATGCAACACGGCATGCGCGCTTATGGTACGACGGTAAGGGGCGGGCGGACCCCTTGCGTCTAGTTTGCTACATGGACGCAGTCTACCCTCGCAATTTGGATGAACAGAAGTCCACATCAGGCTATGTGTTCTTCCTCACTGGTGTAGCGGTCTTGTGGTGTAGAAGAAAGTAGGAATGCGTCGCCGCCTCCACAGTGGAAGCAGAGTACATCGCGTTGGCCGAGGCAGTCTAAGAGGTTGTATGGCTCCGCAAGTTGCTGGGGGAGCTTGGCGTGCTACAGTAGGAGCCTACGGTGGTGCAAGAGGACAACACCAGCTCACCCTCGCTCACCAACAACCCGACGTAGCACAGAAGGAAAAAGCACATCAAGCGTTGCCACTACGCATGAAACATGGTTGAAAAGGGGCAGGTGGTGCTACAACACTGTAGCACGCACAACATGCTTGCGGATTCCTTGACCAAAGCGCAACCCATGGACCGGCACGCATTGAGCATGGCCGGGCTTGGGATGACAAGTTATGATGGACTGGAGGGGGCAGCGGATGATGAGTAAGACCAAGCAGGATCAGCGGGCATGGCAGGTGTAAGGGGGAGAATGTTGAAGATTTGCCCCTCTACATGCCCGAGTGCGGCGCAGGGAGGCGCCGACGAGTCGCCAGAGAGAGGAAATTCCTCGCCATTGGATATGGAAGCTCAAGGATTGCCCGGATCCTGAAGTAGAGGATTGTTCCTGAAAGGTGACAAGTTGCTAAATCCGGTGGAAGTTGTTTCACAAGAATCGGACAAGTAATGAGGGAGATATGGGCTTCCAAAGTTGGGGTGTGTGTGGCGGCTCTCTGAGCTGGACGCGGTTCGACTGCCGGTGAATCATGGACCGGAATGAGTAACAAAACTCCATCTGGGGATTTTTCTCCAGAAGGACTACGGAGGCATCCTGTGGTCGATTCGCCGGATTTCAAAAGTGCAGTTTGATACTGAGGGACAGCCAAAATCCTGGCTTGGAGTCCAAAACTCTGCAGTTCAGTTTGTTACTCGAAGACTTCGTCAAAATTCCGACTACAGGTCTGCAAACAGGTTTTGAACCACATCAATTCCCATACACAGACACGATTATTAACTCATGAAAACAGACCCCAAAGGCGTGAGGGGCACCGCTACTACACGTAGGGAAATCTGTGCCTCCGGAAAAGCGTTTTGATGGGTCCTTGATATGTGAGGGCGCCTCGACGGGTGACTTGGTGCGTGCCGCTGACTGAGCAGTAGGTTTGGGGTGCTGCGCTTTGTCTGACGTAGAGGGAGCTACGGTGATCTCAATTGCATACGGTTTTGTGCGTTGGAGAGCTCATGACTAGCCCTACAAATGTTCAGATAATGTCTATGTTAAAAAGCAAATGCAAGATTGCATTATTCCCTTTGTAAAAGTGACCATCTTACAATCGTCTTCCACTCTTAAAAACATAGTGCAAGGCAACCAGAAAGCTCACGCTTAGACTCAGAACAACACGCCAAAATGGAGAAAGCCGTGAACACCATGCAAAGACCCATCGGGGCACATCAGAGCTGCCTCCACCTGGGGGCCGCTTTCCTGACAAAGGGTTATGGGCCCACAGCCCTGACCGGTCTACAAACCGCTTACGGCTTTCGTGGCGGATGCGATCGTCGTCGGGACGACATTGCCGTCAAGCTCTGAGGTCCCGGAGCTAAAGACTGCACGAATGGTGTAGAAGGAGACACTGCCCATCCAGAAGTATGCAGGTGGCCGTGGCTACAGGCTATGGAGGTGGCCCTTCGAGCTGCACCTCGCGCACAAGGGGCTGTTGGAGGTCATGAAGGGAACGGAAGTTCTTGACGAAGCAACGGCAACGGAAGCAAAAAAGGAGGCCTTCGTAAAGAGAACACGCAGGCACTCATGCTCATGGTATCTGGGACGGCCGAGTCGCAGTGGAGCTGCCTCCACCCGAGGGCCGCTTTCTTGAGAGAATCACACACGATTTGGTGTGTTGGAGAGCTCATGACTAGCCCGATAAATGTTCAGATCATGTCCATGTACAAAAACTAGTTTAAAACTATGTTTTTCCCTTTGCAAAAATGACCGGATAAGGGAGGGGGGGGGGGGGGGGGAAGCAAAAAACTAGCTTAAAATTGTGTTTTTCCCTTTGCTTATTGCAGGTGAACAATGATGGCCAGACAATGCCTACTGCCCCTCATAGAGAAACAATGTGTGCTGCTTTCACTCGTTGCTACTGCCTGCCACTGCTTGTCACGGCTTGGCAAAAAGCTCCAAGAAACAGCTCGGGAACGGCTTATTTGTTCCGAAACGGCATTCTACAATGAACAGAGAAGTCTAAAATCCCCTCACATCAAATGATTCATTTGGTTGTTTGCCAACGTGGAAGGTATTCCGACGTAGTGGAAACAGTTGTGAGTGGATAATGGACAAATACATCTGTCTGTCCGCTACAAGACGTTCATACGAACAACACATTGAATCCTTCTTTGAATAGTTTTTCTCTGACAGCGTGGACAGTGGAACAGTGCCGAAGTCAACAAATCAAAAAGAAGAAAAAAACGGATGCGCAGGTTGGTACTTGACCCAAAAGCACCGGAACAAACCATGCTGGCGGTCTAGGAAATGAGGGAATCGTCACATCAGTTTGGGCAAGACACAGCATGAAAATGAAGTCAACAAGGTCATCACCCGCTATCTTTAGAAATGAACATGAAATCTCCTGACAGTTGGAGGACTGAATGAGGTCGAATGAGCTGCAAGGCAATCTGGCCAGACACAGTCTGCAGGGTGGTGAACATTGGAGAACCATGAAACAATTGTGGGATTTGTGCCCCTGATCTGGTCCACGTTGTTTTACCTTAAGGCTAGCCTACGTGGCAGCTTACCATTTGAAGCGCCCGAGTATCCATTCGAGTCCACCGAACGGTCAAACTTGCATCGTACGCTGTTCAGTGGGGAACTCAACGTCAGGCGGTGTCCCACATGAAGGTCCGGTTTCCCTTGGGCCTGCAACTGTGGAGGCTACGCCGTATGGTGGACTGTGAGCAGGAAACCAATGCCATTCAAAAGGCCCTTTTCATAGTGGTTTCTACTTGACAGCAGTGAAAGAGGACGACGCGATTGGACTAGCCCTTTCGTTAACTCCATACACTCTCTCCCTCCCTGTCCCCCACGGCTGGTTGTGTGTAGCATAGACCACAAAAAAGGGGCCAACCGGCTTTGGAGTTAGGAAAAACACACCATCTTGATGCAAGTTGATTTTTTCTTAATGTAAACTTCAGTTTTACCACAAGATAATGCGTATGAAAACATAGACAGGCCACCAATGATACCCCTAGTTAGGCGGATGACATGGTAACTCCACTCGTTTCGCGGATTTTTTGCTTACTGAGTGTGTTGTTTTTGTGGGTTGCCAGTTTTGTGTACCAAATCATGAAGGCATCATTCATGTTTGCTTTCTCTTAAAGAGAGTTTTTTTTTTCCTACATTTGGATGGGGTGCACTGTCACATGATTGTGGAAACTGAAGGACACAATGCATGCTAGTGTCAAAAAGGCGCTAACTTTGCAGTGTTCTCTAATGAACAGTCTCAAACGTTGTCATTCCTAGCATGCAATTGTGCTTGTCTCGTCTTTCAAACAGGTCATATCGGCCACGGCTAAAATGAAGAACGCAGCGAGTCGAACACGGCATGTTCTTGCAGAATCTGAAAGGACATCTACGACCGAGGTTCCACACTGGCGATGGTCCAGAACCCGTAGTCGAGGTTGTTCTTTTTTCTGTCACCATTGACCATTTTCGTTCGAGCGGAAAGTCCTAGGTGGTTGTTGCATGGTTTCACTTCAACCCCATGGACTACATTTGTAATTGTCGACAATGGCAATGACGACCGCCGATGGGTTAAGTAGGAGGTGAACAAAATGCAACTAGAGTACTTCACTCTGTTGTTTTCGTGAAACATTACGTGGCACTGAATTCATTTTGTCGAATGATAGGCATTTCCTTCACAGACTGGTGACGTGAGCCATTTTTTCTGTACCTCTACATTTGAATCATTGCAGTCGTGTGTTCCTCATCTTCAACAAAAGAGGCGACGATCTTACTGCCATGTTTAACTTCTCAACACGTAGAGAGCGCAGCAACCGTTACGTCACCAGATGCGTCATGTCTGCGATGCTTCGTGTGGTGATGTATGTGATTTCTGGAGAGGGACTACCCCAGTTATGCGGCATGCTGGAGCTAGTGCATGATCTTGGTGTTGCACCAATACTGCCACTTTGAGGTATGTTGTAGCCCATTATGAGTGCGAATTGTTTGCAATCCGTCAATCCGGACCTGTTTTAGGTTTGGTCTTGGCTTCTAACGGCGCATATGACTCAAACGCCACTGCAAAGCTCATTTTTCCTATCAGGGCCTACATCTAATGTATGGCCGATGGCGGGATCGATTTGGCTGCAAAATCCCTAAACCATTCACACGGTGGCATGCAGGCCTGCTTGCATCATACTGCTGATGGAAGTTTTTTTTTTTTTCCTTCTTTTCATTTTTGCGTAATCTTCTCCATCGGCTGCATCCATGGCCTCCATTCAAATCTTTGAATGTCAATGTCTTCCTTTACATTTTGAAGGTTAGGGCAAGTCGTACATCAACAAGTGCCTCAAGTCTCTCCAGGTCCCTCATGTCGCGTCACCTGCACCCCTCTGATAGGTCCAACATGGACTCATGCAATCATCACTAATGCATTGCAGCAGCCATTGCACAAAAGCCATAGCATGAGCGCAAAATATCGGATACCGCAATGCGTTGACCGTTTTTACGCTTACCCGTTGCTGCAGTGCGGTACCCGCGTTGCTTAAACAAATGACTGCATACCTCAATGCGGCAGCATTGGTGCCACACCCACAATTTTGTTGGTTTGCGGCAGTCGTAGATTTGTGAGTTGGATGTTTTGAAACATGTTATTGTTTTCTTACAATGGGAGGCCGGATGTAAAGTTTTTTTTTCTAGTAAAGGTCATGTGAGGACTGTGGACTCCATTGATGCTAGGGGACCCGGATGGATTCTGGTCGCCCGATTCCCCATAGTCGACTGCTCTTTCCTCGTCCTGGACAGGGGGTCCTTTTCTGCAAAAAAGAAGCAATGATCTGCGGCAGGGACAGCCCGGCACTCTGTGTTGCGGCGGCTTCCAAAGACACACTCCCTTTGCCACACCGGAGATTGGAAAGTCAGGATCACCGTTTTTGACTTCCACAAGGATGTCTGCAGACGTAGCTGAGAATGTCAAGGACGTCTGCAAGACAGTGATTGTGAATTTCCTAACCTAGGAAATTCACGATCAATAACGTAATGGAATGATGCTATTTGCCTAAGTGATTTACATCACAGTCAAAACATGCTGACATTGGCCGCGGCTATGTGGTTGTCAAACCCTCTTGGTTGATGGCCATGGTCTTGACCTGCCCAAGTCTGAAGCGGCAGGTGTGGCACAGATAGTAGTAAAGGGAGTTCATGGCGTGAGAAGCAGTTGAAGGCATGCAATATTCCAAATGGCTGTCGAAAGTAGTGTGAAACTATTGCGTGGGTGAGTGGGGTGTGCAACATTGTGCCTTGATGATGGTGACCACTGGAAAAGAATTCGATGCTGGAGAGTAGAGTAAGGCGGCAGTCATTACTTAGGTTGTCATCATAATGACCAAACACAGAAATTCTGAAGTGATGTATTTGGCACTACTCGTATTTCATTGATGGAAGTTGACAGTGGATGGTCACCAATGTTGTGTTGCTGTTTCCAATGCACAGACTTTTGCGTGACTTGATTTATTGACGTAGCTGGGTTAGAATTACGTGTTGTTTAGGACATATGGAATACACCAGAATAACAGAAAATCATGAAGATACTTTGGATTGTGTTGCACTAAGATTTCAGTTCATTGGTTGTGGATGTATCAGCAAATCATCATTTGACGTTGTAACAGTTTTTTCCCTGGTTTGCCAACCATTGTACTGCCTTTGGTTTCCCCAATGGACGTTCAAACTTTCTCTAGTGGTTGGTGAGTCATCTTTCCACATAGCATCAGTGTTTTTTGCTGTAAACTGGGGCAGCCCTCAGAGAGTTGATCAGGCTCACTAAGAGCCGCCAAGGCAAGACCAAATGCTTGTGAGAGGAAGTTGCAGGTTGCACAGACATTAACTTTGAAGGCAAATGTAGGTTTGCAGAGAACGTGAATGTCAGAGTTGACTCTTGAGTGAGAAATCACATAATCACAGCTTTCTGAAAAGACTTTATATGCCTCATTTGGCCAAAGGAGCACTGAGATACACTCTGTTAAAGTTGACCCTCTACTGCACTCCTACTCTAGCGTGATGAGCGGCAGTCACATTAGCATGCATTAGAATTAGCATGCATTATATTCTCCTTCCTTGAAGTCTCTTGAAGGCCCTCCAGCTTCCTTTTCTCCTTGAATGCCGCTCCCAGCCGTCCTGGTCAATAATTCTGGCCGCCTTTTGTGCTGAAAGTGCTCTGGTCGCCACTCGAACCCGAACCATGATCTCCAAACTTTGGGAAACCATATCTCACCCATACGGACTCCTAATTGAGTTCTGTAAAGTGTGTTGGAACCTGTAAAACATTCCCTATGCATCTGTGCTGCCAGATGATTTTCATCGAGCAACACATTTATGTCACTTTCTGACAACCTAATATCCATCATTCTCCCACTTTACAGGGAAAAAAAAAAAGAGAAGAAAACACTAGTCCGCACTGTCCCCTTAGCTGCTGAAAGCGATGTGCTGCCTGCGACTTGGTCAGGAGGTCCGAAAACATCATACTCGAAGGGCAGAACTTGATATGCACCACCTGCTTTGCCACGAGCTCGCGGATGAAGTGGTATCGCAGGTCGATGTGCTTGGTGTGGGCGTGAAGCTCTGCGTTCTTGGTCAGAGCAATGGCGCTCATGTTGTCATAGTAGATTGCAGTCGCTGTGGTCTGCTGCTGTCCAAGGCTTGCCAGCAACTCACGCAGCCACACGGCTTCTTTTGCGGCTTCACTCAGGGCAATGTACTCTGCTTCAGTGGAGGAGAGGGCGACACACTCTTGTTTCTTGCTCCTCTAGCTGATTGCACCTCCTCCGAGCACAAACACGAACCCACTGGTTGACCTCCTTGTGTCCAGGTCACCTCCCGAATCTATATCACTGTAGCCAACGAGGATGGGGCTGTTGTTGCCGTTGAAGGTGAGGCAAAGGCTGCTGCTGTTGTCAAGGTAGCGCAGCACGCGCTTGACCGCCTCCCAATGCGGCACGCCTGGATTTGCACAACACTTGCTTAGCACTCCCACTGCTTGGCTGATGTCGAGGCGCGTGCTGACTGCTGCATACATGAGGCTCCCAACTGGAGCTTGGTACGGCACTGCTTCCATGCGACTTCTCTCTTGCATGTCGTGGGGAGTCTGCGTCATGCTCAGCTTTGCTCCCACTTCCAGTGGTGTTGCAGCCTTGCACGCTCCTGCCATGTTGAAGCGCTTGACGACGTCGCTTACGGACGTGCTCTGCGACATCTCCAAAGTTTGCTGCTGCCGTTCGCGCTTGACCTGAAGGCCAAGGTAGTAGCTGAGCTCTCCCATGTCTTTCATGTCAAACCTGGCAGCAAGGGACTGCTTCACATTGTCTAGAAGAGACTTTGAGTCAGATGCAGTGAGCAGATCATCAACATAGAGCAAGATGATGACCTGGCTTGCCTCTTGCTCGCGCCCATAGACTGCATGGTCTGCTTCGCTGCGCACAAAACCAAGCCCAGCCAGCTGCTCATCCATCTTGTGGTACCATGATCGTGGTGCTGGCTTCAGGCCGTAAAGAGCCTTCACAAGCTTGTACACCAAATCCTCCTTTCCCTCCACCATATACCCCTCCGGCTGCTCCATGTACACATCCTCCTTAAAGTCACCATTCAGAAATGCACACGTCACATCCATTTGGTGCACCTCCCAGTCCATAGCAGCAGCAAGAGCGAGAATCGCTCGGATGCATGGGAACTTTGCGACAGGTGCAAATGTCTCATTGTAATCCACACCCTCAGTCTGTGCATACCCCTTTACAACCAGCCGTGCTTTGTACCTGAGCACCTCATCATCCGCTTCACGCTTGGGCCTGAAGATCCACCGACATCCAATCACCCGGCTGCCACGTTGAGCATCCTCGAGGGTCCATGTGCCGTTCTTCATGAGCGCACCATACTCCTCGTCTGCTGTAGCGTGCCAATCTGCCCCCTCGGTGCTATGCATGGCTTCAGAGAATGTGGCTTGGTCATCGGTGATGGTGAGGAAGAGAAGCTCGAGGTCAGATGAATCCATTGGCTGAGGCTTAGAATGTAGACTTGGGTGCCGGTGTGTGTGAGAGAATCTGGTTTTTTGTCTCATTCTACAGCTATGCCAGCCCATCCATTGCATCACGCTTTGTTGCAATAACGAATGCACATGCCGTATCACTAAGCACAATGGCATGCATCACATCCAGAAGAAACACATTAACATCAACCATCACATTTTGCATAAACATATTGCGTGTGGTGATGTGAGCCTGCTTGGTGTTGACACGCACGAGCGGCGCGCTGACTTTCTCACCAAGGTGCTTACAGTGGAAAGCTCAAATTTGCTTAAAAAAATGTTTCATCATGTGTGGAAAATCCGTCCCTCAGTCCCTCTGTGGTGATCGCGGTTGATGTGTGCCCGTCAGTGTGGTTTGTTTCCCTTTCAGTGTGGCTCCTTGATGCCTTGTGACTATGCCTCTTCTATGAGTATGTCACACGGTATCCACTGACAAAACTAACTTACAGGCACTCTACAATGGTTGACAGCTGCTTTAACAGCTTTAGTTTGACCTCCATGGCTCTCTGATGTTCCCAAGAGTGTCCTCGGCAGCCAGTTCTTGAGGGAAGTTTATTGGTGGTCCCGTATCTCGTGTTTTGGAGCTTGCCTGTGTAGGGCCCTTCTTTGAGTGTCTGCTGCTTTCTTCAGATTGTCATTCAGACAACTGAGCAGCCNCACACACACACACACACACACACACACACACATAAGTACTCTATGTGATTGATCTGGATTAAAGCTCTTGGGTGCAACATTGTGATGCATCATGATGCACACAATGGTGGCTACACCATCAAGTTCTCAAGTGGTGGCCACAGCCCCAACAACAAATCTATGGCGAGGTAGTCTATAGTGATGCTTTTCACTTCTACATTCCAAGCACGGGGCACATATTCATAGGATTGCATGCACCACATACGCACGTGGTCGATGTGGTTTGAGTTCCTCTCATATGCATGTATTAGCTTAGTGAGCCAGGTTGCTGATCCCCGAGGACCATACATCCCCTTTACACCAGCGTGTGAAAAACCACCTGGAGCTCATTCGCTCCACGGTTCATTTCGGTCCCTGGGTGGCGTCCCAGCTCCAGGTCGAGAACCTCGTGTGGATGGCCTAGTCAACTGGCACTTACTACTAAGCTTGCTCCTTAATTGCTCACTTATTCTTGTTCCTAGTTGTTTCTCGTGAAAGTGAGCTTGCCCCGATCCATGGCGTCGTACCATTCCTTCTACTTGCTTGCTATCTTGCTTGTCCTAGAAAACCAAGCTATCTTTCTTAATCCCCTGAGTTTGCTGAAACCACTACAAGAACACATTAATCAATGGTTGGAAATCTCCATGGAATTTGTGACAGGGTTTCACCTCACACTAAAGGAGTTTATCACAATCGTCGCAGCTTGACGATCAACGAGTTGAGTCCGAAAGAATCACCAACGTGAAACTCAGTATCCGTCCAATGCTTATTGTTTCAATATAGACAGCTGCCTCAAGCTCAACCAAGACACAAGCAAGCATTTCCCTAATAGAGCCTACCTCTTCCACCACGTATGGAAGCGGATGTGAACATTGAGTATACAATTGAAGATATCCTTGGACATTTCCGGCAAGGAAATGTGTCCAAGTATCCCATCAATTGGCAGGACTACAATGGATTGCACAAAACCTGGGTGCCCTACGACAAGCTACAAGACGTCAATAAAAACATCAACTATTATTTTAGCCGCCATCTACCTAGGTCTTGCAACACGTCGGGACACAATGGCTACAAGGAGGAAGCGGCAACATGTTGGCACACCCTCTCTACCATGCAAGGAACATTCACACAGCATCCATGGCAACGGGTAGAGCAAGAAGTTGGTGAAAATCTAAAGAACTTCAAGAGACAAGTTGGCAAGAGTCAGGAGCCAGCAACCTCTTAGCAGCCGATTGACCGGGCCACCCATACAAGTGGCTCGATGTGGGGCCCGGCGGCCACCCCGGGGTCAAACTGAACCGTTTCGCAAAAGCTGCCGTGGTCTCTCACACCTCGGAGCGACCGAGAGTGTGGGTCCGCAGGATCAACAACCCAGTGCAATAATCTACAAAACTAGCACAGCATGCAAGTCAGTCAAACAAGGAGCCACATCGGCCGCGAGTGTATGTGGAAGCATGCATCTCTCAAGTATTGTATTTCATGTCTTTTCCATGCAACAGCTAATCACCACATGCTGAAATCAGCATGCATGCACTCTGGTAGAACTGAGCATGATTGAGCTCACGCCAATCTTGCACCCGGCTGAGACCCAAATGATGCGTGAACCACGACGTATGAACCTTGAGCTTCATATCAGCTTATTCACCTGCAGTAACGGTGTGTGTGAATGAATCGAGTCAAAAGGTCACTTGCGTGTTTGATAGACACAACCAACACTCCCCCATGATCCACAGACGAACAGTGCACACAATACGTGGAGAATCATGGTATAAGTAACAGACAAGAAGTTGTCACATCAGCCAGGAGTATCGCGTGCATGCAACAAGCCAATTGCATGCACAATGGCCTTGAACATTGCACTGCTGAGAGCTTTGGTGAGAAAATCTGCAAGTTGCTGACACTTGTCCACCCAAACAACCTGGACCTCTCCTGCGGCAATGCGCTCGCGGACAAAGTGATGCTCAATACTGATGTGCTTTGTGCGTGAATGATGCATGCCATCATGCTCATGCTTTTGTTTTTGTTGTGCACTGTGATGGAGCAGATGGGGACACGAAGCTGCTAAAGGAAGCGAGACAGCTTGATACTCTCACACGTACCTGTGCTAAGTGCAACATACTCACCCTCACCAGAACTGCGTGCAACACAATCATGTATACCACTTTTCCACATAATAGTTGTCCCGCCTACGAAAAAGATATAGCCAGTGAATTTACATGCATTTATGTCATGAGCCCGGTCACTGTCAGTACATCCGTAAACAACCACACAAGGCTGTGACCTGTAGCACAGTCCCACACATGCGGTGAGCAGTGCATAGCGGACAATACGCAGTGCAGCCTTGAGATGCTTCTGACAAAGCTCCTGAGAGAACTAGGCAAGGAAGTTCACCAAGAAGGCCACGTCCGCTTGGGTGGTGGTGGCAAGGTACATCGGAGATCCAGTCATGCTAAGTTAATCAGTGACATCGAAAGGGTCTCCCAGCTAATTCATGTCAAGTGACTTTAGCAGACGTTGGCCAACTAGAGTCATTGGTGTAGATGTAGTGGGAGTGTCCGCTAGCAAGGAAGAAATGTGCTTCCCAGGCTGTGAATGTAAGCAGCTTGGTGCACGTGCAGTATTTGGCCCTGCCAGTCACACTCAAGTTCCATGCCAAGGAACACACAATCTGGACCCAAGTCCTTCATTTTGTAGGTGGACTCCAACAGAGCTTTTATTGAGTGCACGGCAGCGGAGCGGGATGACACGATGAGAAGATCATCCATGTAGACCAAGATGGCCACAAAGGGCTGCGAGGATGCACTCAAGAAGAGAGCTGTATCAACGATGCTACGATGGTAGCCAACCTCCTTGAGGGTGGACGAGATCTCTAGGTTCCAGTATTGGGGGACTGCTTGAGCCCGTAGAGGGCCTTGCATAGCTACCAGACCTTGTTCGTGCCATCTGGAAAGCCTGGAGGCTGCACCATGTAGATCTCCTAGTTGATATGTCCATGCAATAATGCATTGTTGACATCCATGTGCTCCAGTTCCCGGTCATGCTGGGCGACCAGGCTCAAGAAAGCTTGTGCCGTGATGTACCATCCAACAGAGGGCAAACGTTTCATCAATGTTGATGTCTTGAATTTGGGAGAATCCCTTGGTAGTGAGCCGGGCCTTTTACCTTTTAATTGTACCATCAGGCTTTAGCTTACGTCGAAGGACCCATTGGGCAAAAACAACCTTACGACTTGCTAGGAGATCAACAAGTTCAAAGATCCCATGTTCTTTTAGGGCTCTGAGCTCCTCCTACATGGCCTTTTCCTAGAGATCATTGTCAGCTGCCTCCCTCCCCTGACGGACAATGGTAGGCTCTGCTGGAAGCAAGGGAAGCCCGCTTGCCGCAAAACAGGCGGCATCATATCTAGCACCTGATGCATCCAGAGCACTGTGAAACTTGTGAGCCACGAGTGTATAGCCCACTGACGACTTAGGGTGGACCACACTGATAGCAAGTCCTAGTGTATCAAGTCCAGTAGGTCTGGCAGCGTATCCGCTTGAAGTGGAAGATGCACTGGAGCGGGTACGACGCTGAGAGGGCTGGATAGACTGTGAGACAGAGTGTTGTGGAAGGGCACGGATTCTCCCTCCTTGAGGGTACAGCTCTAGTCTGACTGGAGGGGAATCTGTAACTGGAGGAGAGGCTGTCTTGCCAGCCACAGTCAGCTATAGGACAGGCGGTGGCAAGAAGTCAACGACGACGCATGGAGAAGACTGTGCCAGAGTGTCAGTAGACAGTGGCAGAGCGCTGAGAGGTGGTGACGTGGACTCATAGGATACAGAGGGAGAAGACGCCAGGGAAGGACCAGGTGGGGATGCAGACGGGGTACTGAGGAGCGTGTCAGAGCTGGAAGACATGTCATACACAAGAGGAGAGGGATCAGAAGAAGGAGCAAAGCCAGAGAGAGGTGGCAATGCCCCAGCAAGACCGAAGGCTCGAACAGACCCATCCCCCCCATGCCGATGGAGCGACTACAGAGAAGAGGATGGAGCAACACGGGATAGGTCGCAAGGAAAGGCGTCCTCAAAGAAGAGAGTATCACAAGACTCAACGACACGGGCGCGATCAGGATCCCAGAAGCGCCAGGCCTTGGACATGGCTGAGACCCCGAGAAAGGTTCACAAGCAAGCGTGCGGACTGAGTTTGTCGTCACGAAGGTCCTCAGGGAGCCAAACGGCAGCCTCATAGCCACAGACACAAGCAAGGCGAAGGTTTGCACGACATCCAAACCAGTGCTCAAACGGCGTGACATGACATGGAAGAGGGCCGTTGGGAACGCGGTTCCGGATCCACGTCATGTGGGACATGGCTTCAAAAGAGTGTGCGGCAATGGTGCTGTGGGACGGCAGAGCCGTTGAGTACTACGGAGACGAGCCCGTGACCTACGGGCTATGGGGCTGCGAGGCTGCTAAGACAGCACAGCGAGGTGCAATAGATCAGCGGGGTAGCAGGCCCGGGCAGCACGGCTGTGGACCTGCTCTGTAGCAGAGCTGCGAGTTGGCAAGACTCCCAGGCAAGCTGCCTTGGTAATGCAGTGATGCGGGACTGCTGTACTACTAAGCTGACAATCTCTGAAACAAAGAGGCTAAAGAGATCAAAACCGCATAGCTGCAGGGCCGTGAACTGTGGGCTTGCACTGTAGAAGCTGATGCGGCGGGGCTAGAACGCCGTGGCGGGAAGGTGCCATGGTGCTCCAGTGTTGTGATGTTGTAGAGCTGCGGGTTGGCACGACATCGAGCCAAGAGTGTCTCTTATCACTTGCGCAGCAATGATGCACTGCCGAGAAAATGCGGAACTGAAGGGTTGTGCAGCTGCAAGTTGTGAGCTATGCGATAGTGTTCTGAGGCACAGTGGTGAGCTATGCACTTCTCTGTGTAGTAGCCGCACAGAGAAGTGCTACTGCGGGTGCACAACCCTCTCTACCATGCAAAGAACATTCACACAAAATCCATGGCGACGGGTGGAGCGAGGCGTTGGTGAAAATCTTAAGAAATGCAAGAAAGATGGTAAGATTCAGGAGCCAGCGAGCTCTTACCAGCCGGTTGACCGGGCCATCCACACGAGTGGCTTGAAATGGGACCCGGCTGCCACCCCGGGGTCAAACCGAACCGGTCGGTAAAAGCCACCGTGGTCTCTCACACCTTGGAGCAACCAAGTGTGGGGCCCCGCAGGATATTCAATGCATTAAGCTACAAAACTAGCACAGCATGCAGGTTAGTCAAACAAGGAGCCACATCAACCATGAGCGTATGTGGAGGCATGCATCTCTCAAGTATTGTCTCTCATGTTTTAGCCATGCAACAGCTAATCACCGCATGCTGAAATCAGCACGCAAGCTCTCTGGTAGATCTGAGCATGGCCGAGCTCACGCCAATCTTGCACCCGGCTGAGACGCCAATGATGCGTGGCCCACGACGTGTGCGCCTTGAGCTCCATATCAGCTTATTCACCTGCAGTAATTGTGTGTATGTGTATGTGTGTGTGTGTGTGTGTGTGTGTGTGTGTGCGTGTGTGTGAATGAATGGAGTCAAGAGGTCCCTTGCGTGTTCGACAGACACAACCAACAAGGAGTGAGACGTTGTTGACGTGCACATGTCCTCAAAATCCACGTCTGGAGATTTGTTTGAAAGATGCTAGGTAATGTGTTGGT
>SZWC01000596.1:55671-76420 GCA_023375785.1 Penium margaritaceum | reverse complement strand
CCCCCCCCCTCAGATGGCATTTCGCTCCTAGCCTCTCCCACATCACCCTTCCTATTGACCATCCTCTTTGTTTGCCTACCCCTACCCCTTCTCTTACTTTACAACCTCTTGTCCCTCCTCCTCCCTCCTTGTCTACTCGTGCTCGAAAGCGGTTCCGTTAACAACAACGTTGTTCCCTCGACCCTCCTTCATCGTCTGTCTCCTCCTTTTTGCCATCGGTCCTCTCCACACTTCCTTCTGTTCCGGACTCCTTTGTGCCTCCTTCCACCCTCATCGCCCTTCATCATTGGCTCCTTGACCACATACATTGCTTTCCTTCCCTGACCGCCACATATGTTCTCACGACGTCCCATGTCGCCACTCTCTCTCCCGCCTCTATTCCGGGCTTCATTGACATTGCCTTTGAGCTTTGTTTTCCTTTAACCGTTCTTCTTCCTTGAACACACCCCTCTTCCATGCATCTTCTTATCGATTCAAGGCCTTCCTTGACTCATCTCCATGCATCTTCATGTAGGAGCTGAATTGTGGTGTGTTGGCATCTTGCACACATCCGCTTGCGTGCTTTGCTTTATTCTCCAAATCTCGAAGACAAGACCCACTTGTGTGTTGGCGCTGAGTTGAGCATGCCTCTATGTCTGTTTTATTCACTTTCACGGTCGCTATGAGCGTCCTCATCTTCATCTCCTGAACGAGACCCACCAGTGCGTGGGAACCGATCATTGCATGTTGGTACATTTGTGCTTTAGCACTAGAAGCTTGGTGTACATTTAGTTGATGTCGCTCCCCTTTCAGTGGGTATCGTTTGAGGAGTGGAATCGTTGGCGAGAGCCATCGCTGTGTGGGAGCCACATCATTATGCCTCACCCTCATCCACTTGCTTACGTTGTCATGTTAAATGATGTAGAAATTGATACACAGTGAGACACGTCAACTATGCCAGAGCTGTGGTTGGGTTGTAGATTTCGTTGATGTTGCTCCTCTTTCAGTTGGTGTCACTTGAGGAGAGGCATCGTTGGCGAGAGCCATCGTTGTGTGGAAGCCAAGTCATTGTGCCTCACTCTCGTCCACTTGCTAACGTCGTCCTGTTAAACGTTGTAGAAATTGATACACAGTGAGACCCGTCCATCGTGCGGGAGCTGTGGCTAGTTGTAGCTTTGCGTGACCGCTTCAGGAAAAAGGAGGGGTCCAGGTGAAACCCCTCCATGAGCAGGATCACCGGTGGTTGTTGTTGTATCTTGAGATTCACGCGCTACTTAGGTTCTACACTCGTTTGGTGTCACTCACTCTTACGACTCAACTCAGTTCAGTTTGAAGTGTCTCCTCTCTCCTAACCCCTGGCCTTTTCCTCTTCTATAAAGGATGGAGTGTTCGCCGACGACTATCGTGGAGCCAAGGACTGAGGCAGCAGATGAAGGCTTACAACATACTCAGTTCGTGCATCATCTGGAGGGGACGGACGCTCCCGCTATGGTGGAGGACTGTTTTTCTGAGGAGGAATGTTCTGACCATAAGTCAGCTTCAGAGATCGAGTTAGCGATTGCAGCCGATGTGGCGGAGGAAGTGGGAGAGGCAACAGAGGTTGTTGATACCCTGATGATGGCCGAGACGATAGGAGCTGCTATGGTGGTGGCAGTAGTTGTAGCAGAGCAGTCTCTCTCATCCCCGGTCGCGGGGTTACTGTGCCACCGCCTCCTAGTCTCTACGAGTCCATCGGCCAGTGGAGAGGTGGAGTGCTCGCCGACGACCAAAGGACAGCAGAGGATTGATGCGTCAGATAGTGCTGAACGACAAGAGCATGTGGCCAACCACCAGGAGGGGGCAGACGTCCCTTGTGAGGACGACGATTCGTAGATGGAGGATTGGTCAGAAATGGAGTCGGTGACAGATGTAGAGTTCCACTGTGCTATCGTGTTTGCAACAACTACAGCAAAAGCAGAGGATGGCACCTGTGCGACGGCAGACGTTCTTGTGTGCAACACGTCAAGAGCAGGTGATGAGCTTGCCGCATCAGCAGTGGAGGACGCACAACAAGCTGCGAAGCTCTGGCTCATTGTTGCTTTGACCAGCGTCGTTGACACCATGGCGGATCTATCGTCAATACGACTGTAGTGCCCATGCATGAGCGCCTGCACTCCATGATGGACACTCAGGAGGTAGCCGTGACTAGAGCGAGGGCGTATATGCAGAGTCTCATGGCCAAGCTCTGGGAGGCCAGCAGCCGCTGTTACACTGCGGATGTTCCAGCATGACGGGCTACCAAGGAGTGTGGGGAGGATGTACACAAGCGTCTTAAGGTAGCCGAGTGGTCTGTACAAGATGCACGCTTGGGACAACAGGACCTCCAGTAGCAGCTGGATGATTGGCTACACACCACGGTCCAAGAGGAGCACCACAACACTGAGCGCACATTCCATGACAGCGACGACGCCGCGGATGCAAATGTACCTACACATGCCAACGTCCGGCCAGCAGCTGACTGCCGAGCGACAGGTGTGTCACCAGCAGCAAGTGCCTTTGTAGCAACCGTTCCTACAGCCCCACACAACTTATGTGGTGACTCATTGTCTGGTGCCCACACCCTCCCAGCAGCTCATGGCGAGGCGGCACTTAAATCGACGACGGACGCAGAGGACGTCAAATTCTACGACGAGTAGGCAAAGCTGCACTCCTTCCTATGGAACGAGGCCACGAGGTTGGTCGAGGCTGTAGCTTGTGCCAATGCACACGTGATGGAGGTCCACCTTCAGGTTCATTCCGCGACTGACCATCTGCATGACGCAGATGTAGCAGGCCGCCCGGTTGCCACAGCAGAGTGCGACGAGCTGTACACACGTCTTGATGTTGCAAAGACCGTGTGGTGAGGTGCAGCTCAACACCTGGCAGGTGAGGTGCACCTCAACACCTGGCAGGCATACATAAGGTGATATAGTTGGAGGAGGCCCTCAGCGCTGCACCAGTCAGATCAATAGGTGATGACAGCTTTGACGACTATGAGAGCAGCTACGATGACGACGACGACAACAGCGACAACGGTGCTACGGGGTGAGGCTGTGTGCAAGCACGTCCCATCGGCATCTTCATCACCCTTGCTATTGCTATGTAGGGGTATGTGGCAATGGAGCAGTCATGCTCCCTCCTTAGAGATTGTGTTGGACGTGGCCATCAGCTTTGCTTGTGCTGTCAGCCTCTACAACCCAGGGGGAGTGTTAGTGTGTGAGCTTTGACCTGACACCCTCATGAGTATAGTGTGCTTATCTTGGGTGTGGCACAATGCTCTTGTCAAGGTTCTGCTGGTCGAGACCCATGCACCTGTTGAATTTTACCGGTGTGATGTGGAGACCCATTACCTCCATGTGTTAGGTGTGCTCCATGCATGCGAGCAGGTGTGGTCAAGACCCGGAGACCCGGAGACATGTTACGGGGTCACGAGGAGATCTTGTTGCTCTGTATCCCTTGCATGGTGTTTGGCACATGGATATGTGATTGACTTCTTCCACGGTCAAGACGCGGCAATTTGGTGAGTTACACCACTGTCACGAGGAGACCTTCCATTGTGGTTGGTGTTTACGAAAGAGAGTGATTGCAACCCCTCACTCGTCATTGTGGTGACGATTGTGTCACCCAGGGGGAGTGTTGGTTTGTGTGGCTTCCAACCATCATGAGCGAAGACCATGGTGATTACCCGTACACCCCGCACTGGTGGTGTGGAACAGCGGTACAAAAGAGCACAACGACATGGTCCCCAATGCAGACGCAGCTGGTGCCGGAGCACCAACGAGTGGTGGCTCCATGCACCAGTACCTGCTACACAGTTGCCACAACATCCCGGGTCCTTGAAACAAGAATGCTTCATCCCTCTTCCCTCACGTGGCTATGTGTAGCTCAACTCTGTGGTTTGAATGGAACCAACGGCAGACAAAAATGTCGAGTGTGGGAAGCACGAGAGTCAAAGGAGTGAGAGCGAGTAGTGGCGGGTAAAGCTCGCTATCCGAGCGCCCCTGTTGGCCAGCGACATGGGGCTTGCTGGTGCCCACTCAAACTGCAAGGGGATAACCTCTCTCCAGTCCCAAAAGTCCACAACACCCAAACCTACAGCTTGGGTCTAAACTATGCCAGTGAAAACTACCACAGGTTCATAGGTAAGACAAAAGTATGTCACCAAGCCACTGTAGTTCAAACATGCAATGGTATCAAAGTTGGTTGTTTTGAGCCAAGGTATGGGCACTCCAAGAGGGAAACCAGCACGCGTGCTGATGGCTGGAGTGTACCCGGTGGCTGCTTGGCGGACTCGCGTCTCCTCCCCCAAGCTTCCATAACCTCCGCCTCATCGGGAGTCTGCACGGCAAAGAACATGAGCCGAGAGGTCACACTAAGTATACAACATCACTCCCCCATGAACACATGGCACTGGAGTATTCTGTGATGGCCTTAGCACTCTTATTGTCACACCGAAGCACAACGGGGGCATGGACTGACCTAGTTCATACAATAGATGGACCAACCACATGCTCTCAGTTGCGCCGGTGCCCAGAGCAACGTACTCTGCTTCTATAGTGTTGTAAACAATACAGCCCTGCTTGCCACCACGCCATGAGACGGATGTTCCCTCAATGAGAAAGATGTAGCCGGTGCGACTCTTGCTGTCCAGACACCACGCCTACTCACTATCTATATATCAATCGAGAACCACTGAGGCCTGCCCTCGGTAGTGAAGTCCCATGCGGGTAGTGGAAACGACATACCTCACGCACCAGACTTTGGCCTCAAGGACCCGTCTACGCGGCGCCTGTGAGAACTGTGCAAGTAGCTTGACTGTGAAGGTGATTTCTGGCCGTGACGTCGTGGCCAGGTACATGAGTGAGCCAATGACCCGCAAGTACAGGGTCACGTCAACCAGCTCTCCGAGCTTTACTAGATCATCGACCTTCAGGGTGTCTTATCCATCTTGGGTGATCGGGATGGACGGTGTACATATGCCGCTGAGCAGCCCGGCAAAATGCTCCCCCAGAGTGAGGGTGTATTGCTCCTGATGGATCAGGATTGTCCGATGAGCGTGATCACGAACAATCAGCATGCCCAGGAAAACTGCAGCCTCTACTAGATCTTTCATTTTGTACGTCAATTGTAGCACACCCTTGGCCATCTCCATAACCTTCAGTTCAGGAGAGGCAATCTGAAGGTCATCGACATAGACCACGATGGCCGAAAAGGTAACAGTGGTCTGGGACAAGATAACCGATGGGTCCGCCGCGCTCTGGACATAGCTTGCTCTCAAGAGCGTGTGGGTGATCTCCTTGTTTCGGCATCAAGGGGACTGCTTCAGGCCATACAACGCTTTTCGCAGCCGGTACACGCGGCCGCTGCCATCCTCGAACCCTGGAGGCTGGACTATGTAGATCTCTTCTTCTAGTTTTCCATGTAGGAACGCGTTGTTGACGTCCATCTGGTGGAGTTCCCAATCGTGTTGGACCACCTGGGACAGCATACTCGAGGCCGTGGCCGTGTGTTCAACTGGTGAAAAGGTCTCAGTGAAGTCGATCCCTTCGACCTGAGAGAATCCCTTCGCAGTCAGCCATGCTTTGTAGCGATCAACTGTGTGGTCCGACTTCAGATTTTTCACAAGACTCACTTGGCCTGAACGGCCTTTCGTCCGGGCGACAGGTCTACAAGATCGTAAGCCCCATGTTCCTTGATAGCCCCCAGCTCAGCCTCCCATGCTGCGCACTAGAGTGGTGCATCAGGTCTAGCCAGAGCCTAACGCAGTGTGCTGGGGTCCGGCGCCACTCCCACCACACTGGGGTCTGGGGCCGCAGCATCTCCACCACGCGTGGCCAAGGCATAGGCTGAAGACGGGGGGCCAATATTGACGTTGGACTCTGCGGAGTCCACCGCAAGTTGATGCTCGTGAGCAAGGAGAGCGAGGCCTATATCACAGGTGGGGTGGAATTCAGTGAGCCCCTGTGCACAAAGGCCCAAGGCCCTTTTTCCAGGGTCGCCACTGCGTACGCTACGAGTAGGACGCGGGCGGAGGCATCCGCCCTCACCTCGTCGGTATGGTTCCGATGACGGTATAGATTGGGCAGCCGGTGGACACTCGTCAGACACGGACATGACTAGCGATGTGCCAGGTGATGTCGGCACGTCGACGTGGAAGATGGAGGGTGATGACGATGCAGGCGACGCGAGTAGTGACGCAGACTATGCAGGTAGTCCAGGCGACGCAAGTGACATCGGTGACTTTCTTGGTGATGCAGGTGCTAGGGACGGGGATAGCAGTGGTAACGCGAAAGGTGACAGAGACTCCCGTATTGTGAGGGATGTTGGCGGAACGGTGGACGTAAGTGGGACAAGCAACGCGGTCAATGCAAGCAACATAGACAACGCCGGTGAGTCAACTGGTGGGTGGGACGGACCAGTAGCATCCAGGCTGACCGGGACAGCACCATCGGTCAGCCCACCCTCCCTTGTATGCAGAATCGTACCACACCCAGGGGAATGCGACTGCGGGGTGCCCCTGGCGGGCAGATCCCTGAAGGAGAGACACTCAAAGAATAGGGACTCTCAAGACTCGACAATGCACCGCCGACTGGGGTCCCCAAATCGCCAAGCCTTGGAGCGTAAAGCCACGCCTACAAACCCGCATACACGGCCTCTAAGGGAGAATTTGGATCTTGCTATTCTGCTGTGAACCAAATGCAAGTAAGAGACCCCCACATGCGTGCGAGCCGTCGGTCGGCACGACGTCCATACCACAATTGGTACGGGGTGTGTATGTTTGGGAGGGGGCCGGGAGGGATCATGTTCCAGACCCATGTCATGTAGGCCATGCCCTCAAAGGGGAATGCTTCACGCATGCCGCTGTCTACCCGCATGGAGCAAACCGCATCCTCCATGGTGCGGTTCAAACGCTCTGACACATCGTTTTGCTATAGCGTGGCTGGGACTGAGAGGTTGTGAAACACTCCCATTTCAGCAAAGTAGTGTTCCAGATCCCCCAAGTATTCACCGGCCCGATCAGAACGGAAGTTCTGGAGGGTATGGCCGGACTGGTGTCCGGCCACGACAAGCCATGTACGTAAAGCAAGTGCAACATCTCTTTTCAGGCATAGATTGAAGACTCACCGCATGCGGGTGAAGTCATCCGTGGTCGTCAGGATGTAACACCCTTTGTCATCCTAGTACTCCAAACGTAGGGGTCCGAGGAGATCAGAGTAAACCAGCTCGAGGGGCTTGATAGCCCGTGAGTCAAACAGAGGGTATGTTGCATGGTGCATTTGCATGTTGCGCATTGCAGCTAATCGGTCTTAGACAGTGCCTCAAAGGATGCTGCGTCAAGGCCGAGCGCGAGTCAGATGCAAATCAGACGATCTACAGCATCCAAGTGGACGTGGCACAAGCGTCTATGTAGTAGACGCTGATGCTCAGGCGACAGCGTGCCTATCACAAACACTCGTGCATTGGGAGATGCAGTGATGGTGGTCGACGTAGGGTAGCTGGAGACGTGGTACAAGTTCCCTAGTGCCTTGCCACAAAGCACCACTTTAGGCGTAGCACAAACGGAGACAGTGGCATCCTCACCTATGAATGGCACACTGAGACCGATCAGTGGGCGCACACATCCGGACAGCAAGTTGAGTTCTAGGCGAAGCACATGGAGCACGTTTGAAATGTAAATCGGCCCAGACGGCCCATGGAATTACACCACTCCTTCAGCCCAAACAGGAACCTCATGCCCAGCAGTCGTATGCACAGACCTCACAGAGCCAACATAATCAAGGACCACAAAGTCACGGAGACGACATGTCATGTGATGGGTGGCACCCGAATCTAGGATCCAAATGGCATCCGTCACACGCTCCAGCGACGTGACTCAATAGCTGCCAACAGTGCAGACAATGGACACAGGTAACTCAACAGATGACTGTTGAGTCGCACAGGCGACACCTGTTTGCGACTCATCAAGCCACGACAGGTCGTCGTGACCTGTGCATACTACAGCAAAGACAGTGGACAGACCAGCATCATCATGTGCAATGAACGAATCCATAGACTCGACTACGCACTATGTCCCATCACCACCATCACGACTACATGTCACGGACTTGACAGATCCAATAATTAAACCCCTCGGCTCAGTCAATGGACTCACACCTCCCTGAGTTGTGAGTCGGAGAAGCTGGCCGAGCTCGACGATGTCACGGGCATGGGCCGCAAGCTGTTGCTCCAGAGCTGTTAGGTCGCTGGCACTGTCCTTGGCTGCAATAGCTCTTGGTGGAGACTACGTGTCAGTCGCTACTATTGTGTGCACGAAGGAATGCTCACGTTGCTTGAATGCCTGTTGCAGTCCTTACGCGATGTTTGTCTAGTTCTTGGGGAGCTTCCACTCCGTGTAGCAGTGCGCTCCCCACAGTTGTAGCACTCCCAGTGTCATTCTTGAGTCGGCTACGCCTGCTCCTTGCCAACCTTGCCACCCCTTTTGTTTTTCTTTCCCTTCTTCCCTTGAACTACCGCAACAAAACCGGCTTTTTTTGCGTTTGTCTTCGTCGATAGTGACGACGGAAGGGGGAAGGTACGTGATGTCTGGACTGCTATGATGCCTCCAGCCGATGCGTCATGCAGGCGTCATTTACGGCTCCCACTCCTGCCACATGTAGGAAGTGCTTTATGGCCCATGACAACTAAAGCCTTTGTCGGCAATCTCTTAAAGGCTGCTCAGGCTGAAGTTGTCGAAGGTCTTGGCATACTCGCACCCGACACCGATTCTGATGGTGTTGAACCCCATGAATTGGCCCGACCCATTCTTCCCTAGGGCCTTGTACAGTCGTATCGCTCGCCGCCACTAGTCGACTGGCGCCTCGTGTCCACCCTGGCAAAGGGAGTTGAATTCTCACAAACGCTATGATGTCGTCGCCATGGTAGCGCCTTCAAAAAGGGTGGTCGCTAGCTTCCACGGCTGGAGCGGGTCAGCTCCAGCTCCAGTGTGGGGCTCACCAAGGAAGGGTTCAAAGTTGAGGGTGTACTCCTCCGGGACGGCCTTCAAGAGACCATAGGCGGCGTGGGCGGCAGTTGCCGCCTGTAAGGGGTCTGTAGTCTGGTACTGGATGGTGTAGTATAGGTACATCCTTTCACTGACTGCCCACATATGGAACCGCGGCTCCCATGTGGTGAAGTTGTCCTCCTTCCGGTGGGCGCGTGTTTGATCTCAAACCACATGGGTGGCTTTGTCATCGGCAAAGCTACTGGGACAACATACGCTGGCAACGGAGACTTGGGACCTTCTTCCATCCCAAGACTCATGCGGAGAAGCTGGTCATCTAGGGAAGCCGGGTCCGCGGCTGTCCAGGGCATGTTGCTAGGACCAACATCACCAATTGGTACTCCCTTGCGCCCTGAACGGGTTCGACGCCGCTTTTCTAGTTGTGCAACGCGCAGGCGTAACATGCCTTCCTTGTCACTTGCTCCTGCGTCCGGCTCTCATAGGTTGTCGGATGGATCGGCATCAAATGCTCTTGATGCTGCAGCGACATTGGCTGCAATTGCACTCTCAATTGTCATTTTCCCCTTATGCAGTGCATCACGGAGCAGCTTCTCCTGTTGCTCCTGCTATTGAAGCTGCTATTGCTCCTCTTGCTATTGTTGCTAAGCTGATGCTGCTGTGGCTAGACTCCATCACGAAACAGTTTGAACAAGTCAGCCATCTGCTTGGCCGCCGGTTCAGCCTACTGGGTCTGCTACTCATGCAGCTAGCTCAGACCACGAGCCAACAAACCGGGGCTAGACGGGGATTCGTCCAGCGTCGTGCCCGGTGTGCTGCCAACTACACCAGGGGCGGCAACACCAGCATCCATAGTGGAGCCGGCACGTCATGGAACTACGTGGGGTGCCGCAAGTGTGCACCACAATTACTGACATTGATGTTGAGTGGTGAACGCTGCCAGAAAATGTCAGCAGCGTTCACCCCGCCCTCGTGGGCGTGAAACATGTGACGAGGCCCTTTTCAGCCTGAAGGTAAACGCCGATGGATCCCCACACACTGCCGAAGAATTTCGGTAGCGTTTCCCCTGTCCCCATGGGCGTGGGCAATGTGACGAGACCTTTTTTAGCCTGAAGCCGCCAATGGACTCCCCCCCCCTCACGCTACCGAAGAGAATTGGCAGCGTTTCTCCCACCCTAGTGGGCGTGGGAAATCTGGGAGAGGTTGTAAGATGGCCTGTGGGTACGTAAACCACCCCCACCCAACCCAGGAAGAGAGGGGAGCCCAACCAGAAGGGTGAGGGGTATACCAAAGATAGTTTTACAGCTGTTGTTGTTGCTGCTACTGCATGCCGCCGCTACTGCAGCCACTACTATGCGCTGCTGCAGGCGGTGTTGCTCAACCGTGGCTGTGGCTGAGCCAATGCGGCTGCTGCCCACTATTGAAACCGTAGCTAGGCAGCCGTCACTGCGGCTATTGCAGGCTACTGCTGCTGTTGGCTACTGATGCCGCATGCCGTTGTACGCCATTGCCGCTGCCGCAGTCGCCGCTGCTCCGTGCAGTTGCCGCTCCCGCTACTACTCGGCTTGGCCAATGCGGCACTGCTGCTACCGCTGGCGCTGCTACTGCCGCCGCTACGGCTGCTGCCTCGCGCGATTGCTACTGCCGTTGATGGTCCAAGTAGCGGCAGATCGGCTCAATCTTCGTTGCAGTGGCTGCTCGGTGATCCCTCCCAAGACTTTGCCGCGCTTCGCATGCGCCACACGACGAGCACTGGCTCGTCCCGCTCTGATACCAAAACAATAATGCTTCACCCCTCTTCCCTCACGTGGCTATGTGCAGCTCAACTCTGTGGTTTGAATGGAACCTACGGCAATCATAATGGTCGAGTGTGGGAAGTACGAGAGTCAAAGGAGCGAGAGCGAGTGGTGGCCGGTGGAGCTCGCTATTTGAGCACACTCGACAGGTGGGCTCGGATAGCGAGCTCCACACACAACCACTCAGGGACATGGGGCTTGCCGGTGCCTTCTCGGAGTGCAAGGGGATAACCTCTCTCGAGTCCCACAAGTCCACAACACCCAAACCTACAGTTCCAGTCTACACTATGCCAGTCCAAACTACCACCTGTTCACAAGTAAGACCAAACTATGTCACCAATCCACCGCAGTTCAAACATGCAATAGCATCAAAGTCGATTGTGTTGAGCCAAGGTATGGGCGCTCCGGGAAGGAAGCCAGCACTCGTGGTGATGGCTAGAGTGTACTCGGTGGCTCCTCGGCGGACTCGCGTCTGCTCCCCCAGGCTTCCATAACCTCCGCCTCATCAGGAGTCTACACGGCAACGGACGTGAGCCCATAGGTCACACGAAGTATACAACATCAGCTTACCTGGGTCCTTTACGGTTTTTCTGCAGACGCTAGAGTTTTCTCAGTGAAATGGCACTCGAGCCCAAAATGTATGTTTTGCTTTTCCTGTCAACCGATCAATGCCGGACTAGTGCGTGTGACCAGTCGTAGCATCCGGCTCGAGATTCTTCATCTCTAGGTTCAGACGGTGTTGCGTTGGGATATGTGTGCACAGAGTTACGACCAAATAATGGTTTGAAATGAAGTTTTAGGACAAACTGACACTGTCACGTGCAGCACCCGCCGTGCGCCGTGGCCGCTATTTATGTTATGTGCTTGTAAGTTGTCATTCTCTCTCTGCAATTGTGTTCAATTTGAGCTTCCTGACACTCTGTGCATGTCCCTACCCAGACCCTTGCAAACTTGTGCATGATTTGTGACTATCATCAGACACTCACTCACCGCTGACATAGTTAAGTGGCCAGCGGTTAGGAAGATTCCAATAAGAAAGTACGTAGAAGCTTCCTAGCAACACAGCCGTTGACTCGGCGTCAGTGCCTGGTCAGACGGTGACGACAGTCACAGGTCATACACACAACGGCAAGGGTTTGGCTAGGAGACACAAGACACTGTGTCAGAATGCTTCAATATAGCGTATGCAGATAGAAATGACAACTGACAGGTCCAGGGCATAAATACCTGCTGCGGCGCACGGCGGGTGTCGCACGTGGCAGTCCAAGAGCCGTCCTAAAACCGGCCCAAAACCACTGTTTTGGCCGTAACTCTGCGCACGCATGTCAGAATCCTTCGCCGTCTGAACCTAGACGTGCAGAATCAAAAGACGAACGCAGCGACTGGTCACATGCATGCATCCATCGACTGATAGCGAGTATACAATGCAAAGACATGCAAATGGGCCTCATGCCCAGTCCACCGAAAGGCGCCTGCAAGACGTAGAAGGCACAGCAAGGAGTCCCGGTGACATCTGGGGCTCTGGAACAGTGGTCGGTCAGCAGCAGGCGGGTGGTCCGCCGCCTGTCGTCGTGCCAGTGTCACCAGGGCCGCCTGCCTTAGGGCTCTGCACGAGTATGGACACGGCCGAGTGGTCACAGTAAACTGTACAAGAACGACACTAAGCACAACATCCAAGAAGTTTCTCAACTAAGGTGTGGATGTTACCCATGTAGTCAGAAACCTCTGTAGGAGGTAGCCCAGGTTATCTTAGCAAGGATGTTTATTGAAAACATCCGCTGCTTTCCACTGTCAAGGCATGGCACACATGTTATTCTCATAGTGTGCCGATGCTCTGCTCAAGCATTAGGAGGAAGTGTTCCTTGAAAGTGAGTCACATGTCTTGATTTCACAGAGCGTCTACCGCATAGCCATTTGCCTTCCTCAGCATGGCAATCGATAGCGACAATGGCATGGGAGTGCCAATGATATGGTCCATCTATCGAATGCATAGGGCATGCAATGTCAATAGGCTGCAATCATGGACTGAACAACTTCCGCAATGACGATCTAGCCTGCCACTGCATCTCATTTTATGCTGTTCAGTTCGGTGCTACAGCTCATGCACAATCGACATCACTCACTGTGGAGAGTTCCTGGAATGTTTTTGTGGCAATCTAGGGGTACAAGTGTTGACCTTAGTGTCTACATGTTAACTAAGTCTGACGGTACTACCCAACATTCGCATGAGACATCTGATGAAGGAGAATTGATTATTTAAGGAAAGAAGTCATGACTCATGAGAACGTTACTCATGGCTCTACTACTTTTGCTCCTACACAAAGGTGATGTGAAGTGGAGGAGGGGGGGGAGGTGAGGAGGCGGATGGGGGGAGGGGGGAAGGGGGGGGGTTCCAGAATTCTATGGTAGGCACATTGCACATGAAGCTTAGACAAACATGTGACATTTTATTTCAATGAAAAAAATCCTTCGCATGGCACTGTGACATCTGCCCTGGTGTCGTGGACTCGATCTGCCACTCTCTTTGTGGTGGGCAGCCAATCGTGCCCCTTTTTGGGGCGCACACCAGTCCTAGTCATGACAGAGGAGTGAATGCAAATATTGAATAGAGTCACTGGAGAGGGAGGGAGAGAGAGAGAGAGAGAGAGAGAGAGAGAGAGAGAGAGAGAGAGAGAGAGAGAGAGAGAGAGAGAGAGAGAGAGAGAGCGAGAGCGAGAGCGAGCGAGCGAGCGAGCGAGCGAGCGTGCGTGCGTGCGTGCGTACGTGCGTGAGAGCGTGCGTGAGCGTGCATGCGTGCGTGCGTGCGTACGTGCGTGAGAGCGTGCGTGAGCGTGCATGCGTGCGTGCGTGCGTACGTGCGTGAGAGCGTGCGTGAGCGTGCATGCGTGCGTGCGTGCGTACGTGCGTGAGAGCGTGCGTGAGCGTGCATGCGTGCGTGCGTGCGTACGTGCGTGAGAGCGTGCGTGAGCGTGCATGCGTGCGTGCGTGCGTACGTGCGTGAGAGCGTGCGTGAGCGTGCATGCGTGCGTGCGTGCGTACGTGCGTGAGAGCGTGCGTGAGCGTGCATGCGTGCGTGCGTGCGTACGTGCGTGAGAGCGTGCGTGAGCGTGCATGCGTGCGTGCGTGCGTACGTGCGTGAGAGCGTGCGTGAGCGTGCATGCGTGCGTGCGTGCGTACGTGCGTGAGAGCGTGCGTGAGCGTGCATGCGTGCGTGCGTGCGTACGTGCGTGAGAGCGTGCGTGAGCGTGCATGCGTGCGTGCGTGCGTACGTGCGTGAGAGCGTGCGTGAGCGTGCATGCGTGCGTGCGTGCGTTCGTGCGTTCGTGCGCGTGCGTGCGTGCGTGCAGGCGTGTGTGTGTGTGTGTGTGTGTGTGTGTGTGTGTGTGTGTGTGTGTGTGTGTGTGTGTGTCTGTGTGTGTGTGTGTGTGTGTGTGCCTGAATGTGTCTGTGCCCTTGCGGGGCAACACATGATGTGCCTGCTTCTTCATCCATGATCTTCCTTTCAGCAAGTAGGCCTATGCCTCTGTCCGTTCCCTTTATAGTAATGAGACATGAAGTGATGTTTCTGTCTATCCACATGCGGCAAGACAGACAAGATACCCCGTCCCCACAAGGCGTTGAAAACGATTTGGCCCACATTTGTAAGCTTCTTGGATGAAGATAAGTGTAGTAGGTGATTTGTCGGAAGCTTTCAGATCTCACGAACGTTGTTGCGGACAACGAAGTGTTTGTTGGGTACAACAATTGTACATTGCTAGTGTCTGCGAGAAAAACGCAATCAACTGAACTCAAGCGCGGCACATGCAGAGCAGTCAGAGACTGCGCTGCATTTGCTCAGACAACATCGACACATACAACCATCCACACTGACAACATCCATACAGACGACATCCACACAGACGACATCCACACGGACAACATCCACACAGACGACATCCACACAGTCGACATCCACACAGACGACATCCACACGGACGACATCCACACAGACGACATCCACACAGACGACATCCACACAGACGACATCCACACAGATGACATCCACACAGACGACATCCACACTGACAACACCAACACTGACAGCAGCCACACAGACGAGATCAATAGACACAAACAGCAACATGTCTGACGTTTTTTCAAAACCAAAGATGGTTTCACCGCCAGCTTTCCACAGCCACCGCCAGCGTAGCCATGACGTGAACAACATTCAGATAAACCCGATGAAGATGGAAGCACCCACAGTGGGAAGACGTGCGCGAGTGCGCGCACGCGCGCACGCACGCACGCGCGCACGCGCGCACGCGCGCACGCGCGCACGCGCGCACGCGCGCACTCGCGCACACGCGCACTCGCGCACTCGCGCACTCGCGCACTCGCGCACTCGCGCACTCGCGCACTCGCGCACTCGCGCACTCGCGCACTCGCGCACTCGCGCACTCGCGCACTCGCGCACTCGCGCACTCGCGCACTCGCGCACTCGCGCACTCGCGCACTCGCGCACTCGCGCACTCGCGCACTCGCGCACTCGCGCACTCGCGCACTCGCGCACTCGCGCACTCGCGCACTCGCGCACTCGCGCACTCGCGCACTGGCGCACTCGCGCACTCGCGCACTCGCGCACTCGCGCACTGGCGCACTCGCGCTCTCGCGCACTCGCGCACTCGCGCACTCGCGCACTCGCGCACTCGCGCACTCGCGCACTCGCGCACTCGCGCACTCGCGCACTCGCGCACTCGCGCACTCGCGCACTCGCGCACTCGCGCCCTCGCGCCCTCGCGCCCTCGCGCACTCGCGCACTCGCGCACTCGCGCACGCGCGCACTCGCGCACTCGCGCACTCGCGCACGCGCGCACTCGCGCACTCGCGCACTCGCGCACGCGCGCACTCGCGCACTCGCGCACTCGCGCACGCGCGCACTCGCGCACTCGCGCACTCGCGCACGCGCGCACTCGCGCACTCGCGCACTCGCGCACGCGCGCACTCGCGCACTCGCGCACTCGCGCACGCGCGCACTCGCGCACTCGCGCACTCGCGCACGCGCGCACTCGCGCACTCGCGCACTCGCGCACGCGCGCACTCGCGCACTCGCGCACTCGCGCACGCGCGCACTCGCGCACTCGCGCACTCGCGCACGCGCGCACTCGCGCACTCGCGCACTCGCGCACGCGCGCACTCGCGCACTCGCGCACTCGCGCACGCGCGCACTCGCGCACTCGCGCACTCGCGCACGCGCGCACTCGCGCACTCGCGCACTCGCGCACGCGCGCACTCGCGCACTCGCGCACTCGCGCACGCGCGCACTCGCGCACTCGCGCACTCGCGCACGCGCGCACTCGCGCACTCGCGCACTCGCGCACGCGCGCACTCGCGCACTCGCGCACTCGCGCACGCGCGCACTCGCGCACTCGCGCACTCGCGCACTCGCGCACTCGCGCACTCGCGCACTCGCGCACTCGCGCACTCGCGCACTCGCGCACTCGCGCACTCGCGCACTCGCGCACTCGCGCACTCGCGCACTCACGCACTCACGCACTCACGCACTCACGCACTCAAGCAAGCTCGCACTAACGCACGCACGAAACCAGGGGGGCGTGCAGGCATGACCAGGAACGTGGGCTGAGTTCTTCACCAGTGCGTTCATAGGGAATGTCTTGCTGGGCTCCCCCAGCTGCCGAGTCGCGTCCCCGCCCACACTCTTCCATCCGTCGCCACTGAAGGCCAACAATAGTAAACTGACCCTAGTGCGCACTGTTCATCGTGCTCCGATTGTCACTCGCTCGGCCTTAGGAGATTGCCGCGGTATTATTCAGGTACCACAGCCTGCGAACTTGTACACCCAAAGCCTCGACAGATAGGGCATGTTCGCGTTTGCGGCTAGAAGGCGACTCTCAGTCATCTTCGAGCCGCACACGCGAGAGCGGCAACAAAGACTCCGACTCTCACCGTCAAGACGTCGTACTCGCCGTGGGAGCTGATCGGCTGCCATGAAGGCGGCGCGGCATCTCCAGCTGAGAAGGCGACCCGCGTCGCTGACGCGCCTGTCGTGCTCTGTGTGTTCGTCTCGTCACCCAGCTGTGAGGCTGCGGCCACGCGCTTCGAGCAGTGCAGACGCGAGATGCCAGCGGTAGTGGAGGCCTCCAAGCGCGTGTGGACTGCCGGCTTGGCGAGTGGCGTGTGGACAATCGGCCGAAGGCGCCGCGAACCGCAGGAACTTGCCCAGTGCGCGGGATTGGTGGGGGCCACGAGACGTCATGACAGCAGAAAGTCTGCCGGGAACGAGAGAGAGAGATAGAGCGAGACAGAGAGAGAGAGAGAGAGAGAGAGAAAGAGAGAGAGAGAGAGAAAGAGAGAGAGAGAGAAAGAGAGAACAAGGGAGAGAGAGATAGAGAGGGATAAGTGAGAACAGAGAGGGAGAGAGGGGGATTGAGATCTATATTGAGCCGAAGAGAGGCAGGGGATGAGGGAAGGAATAGGATAAGATGGACTCGCACAGGAATGGCACAAAAAGCCACACGACCGGGAAAGCTCTCGGCGCCGCCATCCTCAGCTCCCACAATGTCATTGGTCGACAGGGTGGCTGTCGCCCCGTCATCTAGCTCAGCGGTAGTCGGCGGCTCGAACCGCTGATCACCGACAACCCCGTAGCGAGAGTCGTTGCCATCGTCTGTAAGTTCGTGTTTCAGCTACCCTGCCTAAAAATGGACAGCTCACCAGAGAGAAAACGGAGCCGCGGACCGGGGGAGGGGGGGGGGGGGGGGACTCAGAAGGGAGACGCAAAAGATTGGCGAGGCGCCTCGTTTCACTAGTCCGAAAGAACGAGAGCGTCGGTGTCGGATTGCTCCCAACCCCACGACCCAAGAAGTACGAGGCGCGTTTCCGTCAGGTGCCCTTCGGCATGTCAACCGGAGCGTGCTGCGCAATCAGCTTGTTAGGCGGATGTCTCGATGCTTTGTCTCTTGGCCGAGACCACCACTCTATTTCCCTCAGCCATCCTTCGTAAAACCCTGGAAACAAAGCATTCTCCTTTCAGATAAACTCTTTAAAAGTTATCCTTAAGCGGTGTCACATACATTCCCTCATAATTGGCGAGTTCGCCCCGCAGTTGCAACCGATTCCATGAATCTGCCGTGGACGATGAGAACAGAAAAAACATCCTTCGAGCCTAATGTCGCACCCGAACCATATGTGTCCTTTCTTTTTTTTCCCCTCGTCGTGACCGATTGAGGCGGGGGGGCTACCTCAGCACCGAGACAAGCCCAGGGGTTGAACCCGGCCCCCCGACAACAATATTGCAGTGCGAAAGGAAAGATGGTTGGGTGTTTCCACCAGAGGGTGAATACAAAGGAGAGTTGTAGCCGACATCGGGGTTCTTTGATAAGGAAATTACAGGTTCCCAAGGGGCGGAAAGAGTCGCACTCGAAGGACTTAGGACGAATGCGTGATTTCTTGCCGCACTAAGCTGTAAACAAGAAGGAGTTGAGACATATGTGTTCTTGTCAGACGGCGGGAAACGTGAAAATCATTTTGGGTGTTTGAGAACAGTACAGTTGGGCCCATCTTTCTTGCCAGATGAGGTGGAAAAGCGTAACGCGGGTGACGACCCATACATCGTTGTAGAAGAGTGGTTCGAATGGCCCTAAGAGGAGGTCGATGCGTTCTAGGGGAAGTTCAGGGAAGAAGTGTTGGTAAAAAGAGCGTAGACTATGAATCACACCGTAAAGTCTCGGGCACAGCATGAAACGGTGTTTGATTAAATCGTCTTCACAGCAAAAAGGACAGGGACCACAATGGTGCGAAGTCAAAAAAGCGAGTGCGGTGGGCGACTGGGATGAATCGAAATAAGATTGTGTTCATAGTGTTCTACATATGAAGGTCGAGGGCAAGGTGCTTGAATTTGCAACAGAGGGAGGTCCAGTGAAAGTGGATGTGGGGATATTTTTCTTGCCAGTTTGTCTCGTAGGATGGGGTGAGGTCGTGGTGTGAAATGAGGGAATGGGAGAATCTCCCTAGAGTGCTGACAATGTGTGAGAGAGGGTCATGAGGGACCCAACCCAACTGACGGCACAAAGAATGGTTGAGACGGCAAAGATACACTTTAGAATGTGTGGAAGTTGGTCACAGAATGAGCGAGAGCTAAGATATCCCCTCCCACCTTGCCTACCTAACGCGTGAGGCACAGGTAAGTCAAGCGAAACCAAGACAAACTAGAAAATCATAAGCAGGGTCCCAAACAGGGGTAAGAACAAACCCGGGCCTTGAACAGGTTGCTCATGAAAAACTGCTAGGAAGCTTCCTAGCCTTGCTGCTGCTGACGTGGGGACACTGTCTAGTCAGCTGACGCACTAGCAAGCAGGCAGTTGCAAGAAACAGCAAGGATCAGGCTAGGGAGACGCGTAAAGTCTCATAAGCTTCAATAGCTTAGTAAATGCAGAGAGAAATGACAACTGACAGGTCCAGGGCATAAATACCTGCCGCGGCGCACGGCGGGTGTCGCACGCGGCAGTCCAAGAGCTGTCCTAAAACCGGCCCAAAACCACTGTTTTGGCCGTAACTCTGCGCACACATGTCAGAATCCTACGCCGTCTGAACCTAGACGTGCAGAATCAAAAGACGCACGCAACGACTGGTCACATGCATGCATCCATCGACTGACAGCGAGTATGTAATGCAAAAACATGCAAATGGGCCTCATGCCCAGTCCGCCGAAAGGCGCCTGCAAGACGTAGAAGTCACAGCAANACAGGTCCAGGGCATAAATACCTGCCGCGGCGCACGGCGGGTGTCGCACGCGGCAGTCCAAGAGCTGTCCTAAAACCGGCCCAAAACCACTGTTTTGGCCGTAACTCTGCGCACACATGTCAGAATCCTACGCCGTCTGAACCTAGACGTGCAGAATCAAAAGACGCACGCAACGACTGGTCACATGCATGCATCCATCGACTGACAGCGAGTATGTAATGCAAAAACATGCAAATGGGCCTCATGCCCAGTCCGCCGAAAGGCGCCTGCAAGACGTAGAAGTCACAGCAAGGAGTCCCGTGAAAATCTGGGGCTCTGGAACAGTGGTCGGTCAGCTCCAGACGGGTAGTCCGCCGCCTGTCGTCGCGCCGGTGTCACCAGGGCCGCCAGCCTCAGGGATCTGCACGAGTATGGACACGGCCGAGTGGTCACAGTAAACTGTACTGGAACGGTACAAAGCACAACACTCCCCCATGACCCGATGGTACGCATGTCCATACGCGTGCAACACTGGTACAACCACATAGTGAATGACACAGACAGATGAGACGGCAACGTACATCCCACACTCAACCACTGTCACGCACGGGGCGAAGCCCAACTGAACGAATGGCCACCAGGAACTTTCCGCGTGCAAGTGCCTTCGTCAAGAAATCAGCTCGCTACAAGTCAGTGCCAACCCACATGATGGAGATCACGCGTCGCTCCACCAGATCACGAACGAAGTGATGCTCAACCGCAATGTGCTTTGTGCGAGCATGGAAAACGCCAGAGTTCTCCGCAATGGCGAGAGCACTCTGGTTGTCGCAACGCAGCACAATGGCGGGTACTGACTGCCCAAGCTCAAGAAACAGGCGCTGCAGCCAAACTGCCTCAGCAGCTCCTGCACCCAAAGCCACGTACTCTGCCTCCGACGAGCTACGTGCGATGCAGCCCTGCTTCCCGCTTCGCCAAGACAAAGCGGGACCACCGAGCAGAAACACGTAGCCAGTGCGACTGCGTCCATCAGGGCTCCAAGCCCAGTCGCTGTCAGTGTAGCCGTCAAGGACCACCGAACACTGTCGACGAAAGCAGAGTCCGAGATACGGCGTGGAAACCACGTACCGTACCACTCGCACAGCCGCATGAAGGGCTCTCGCACGTGGAGCCTGCGAGAACTGAGCGAGGAGGTTGACGGCGAACGCGATATCGGGGCGCGTGGTCGTGGCCAGGTACATCA
>SZWC01000596.1:10130-52464 GCA_023375785.1 Penium margaritaceum | reverse complement strand
GGACGGCCGAGCAATGCGGTACAGGTCATCAACAACTGAAGCGCGCAGGACAATGCTACGGGTGTCAGAAGCAGTCACAGTCGCCGAATCAGCAGTGTGCTCAACAGAGAGACCCATCAGAGTGCAGGCACGTACAGACAGCAGGCTGAGCTCAAGATCAGGTACAAATAGCACGTCAGAGAGATACAAGGGGCCAGACAGACCATCGAAGCACACAACCCCAACACCGTGGACTGGTAAGGACTGACCAGAGCCTGTACGAACAGAACGGACAGTCGTGACGGGACCAAGAACCACAAAGTCACTGCGACGACACGTCATGTGGTGAGTGGCACCGGAATCAATGATCCAAGTGCCACTGGAGTCACGACCGGTGGACGTCACTGTAACGAGCAATGGAACACTCGGCATCAGAGGGACGCTGAGCCGTCTGTGGGACAGAACGACGTACATCACGAAGGTGCGCCTCACGGATCCAGTCTGTGCAGTCAGGCCCATCCTCATCACATGCGGACTGTGCTCCCCCACACGTATCATCACGAGTCATGAAGGCGGACGAACAAGCAGTCTGTGACCCACTCGACGATGACAACACACTCGCACCTCCCTGTGAGCGAAGCGCCAGAAGGTGACGTAGCTCGGCGATGGTGCGGTCACGGGGGTCTGGATCACTGCTGCTCGCTGGCGAGGAGTCGGGAACAGCTGCAGTCGCAGTCACCGCGCGTCCCGAGGAGTGTGCAGACGACGTCCGGGACGTGGTACGAGCAGCGTGGGCCGCCTGAAGTCCACGGGTGATGCGCGCCCAGTCAAGCGGCTGCTGGCACTCGGTGTAGCGATGGGCTACTCCACAGTTGTAGCAGTGAACGGAACGCCCACTGCTACCACTGGATGACGGCTGCTGCTGGCCTGACCCGCGCTTCCTGTTCTTCTTCTTCCCCTGGGCGGCAGCTACGACGCCCTGCGTCTGCGTGGGTGTAGACGGGGTCGAGGAGGAAGAGGAAGATGCGGCCGTGGTGGAGCTGGATGATGGTGACTGCAGGATGGAAGATGGTGGTGAGGCGACGACTGCTGCAACGAGAGACGCCTCCTGATGTGCTACTGCGGGCTCGCGGGTCGATGTCACCTGGAGGAAAAGCTGATGCGCCCAGGGGAGCTGCTGCATGGAGGCCGAGAAGGGCTCAAGAACGGCGTCGCTGTACCGGTCGAAGATGTCGGTGTACTCCAGGCGAACTCTGAGCATGATCGCCCGGAGTGCCCACAGCTGTGTACCCCCTGAGGTACCCAGGCGCGTGTAGATACGCATGGCGCGTCGCCAGTAATCCGCCGCAGGCTCCGCTGGTCCCTGACGAAGCGAATGGAGAGCGCGGATGTGGGACGCACGCGTGGCGTGCGTCTCTGCGGCCAGTAGGGACAGCGTCAGATCCCAGCCTCCACGAGGATCAGCTCCGGTGCCTGTGCCTGGCTCGCCAAGAAAGGGGCGGAAGTCGACTACAGTCTCGCGTGGCATGGCGTAGAGAAGTCCTCGCATGGCCNGTGGCCCACACCTGAAACAGTATCTCCCAGCAATCAAAACCATCCTCGCTGATGTACCGTGGGGGTGGCGCCTCAAAGTCCTTTGGCTGCCGCTCCGTGGGAAGGGCAGTCGCAGGCTGAGGAGGCCGGGAGACAGGGAAGAAGCCTGGAAGAGGGTGATCTCCGAGAGAAGGAAATGACGGTCGCATCGGAGACGCAGGTGGAGGTCGCATGCCCGTCTGCAGCTGACTAAGACGCTCCCGTAGAAGACGGATCTCCCGCTGCTGGGCATCATCCTCGAAACCTGGCATGAGTGACTCGTCATCAGAGAGGTCCTCAGGTGGTGGAGAGTGTGCGCCAGGAGGTGCGGGAGGCAGAACCCCTGTCGTGGCCACCCGAGTCGAGTGCTGTGCGGATGCCAGAAGACCGGCAACTCCTCCAGAAGTCCGTGAGGGAGCCGTGGACTGAGCACGCAGAAGCTCTGTCAGCGTGCGAATCGACTCAGTCTGCTCTCGCTGCAGACGACTCATCTCCTCCTGTTGGCTACGTAGGTCCGCGATCGTCCGTGAGCGAGGGCTGAGTACCTGTGAAGAAGAGGAGGAGGGATCAGCTGGCGCCTTGTCCTTGTCGTCGGGCGAACTCATGTCGCCGCGCAATATGGGACGACGGGTCAAGTTTGTTGGATTTCAGTGCTGCTTGCGTTTCTCGAGGAGTTGCAATGCTGGCAACTTTTGACCTTCCGGCAAAAACTTGCCTAAGTTTGGTGCTGACGTCAGTAGGTGGTTGCTGACGTCAGCACAACCTGATGACGTCAGCAAGCAAAATGCTGACGTCAGCGTTGACGCTGACTTTTTTTTTCTTTGGTTTCGCTCGCGGTTCTGCGCGAGCGTGCAGCCGCCTAGTGGCGGCTGCGCGGAGGCTGCGCGGAAGCTGCGCGGCAGCTTCCGCCCAGCTGCTGCTGCAGTTGTGCGGGCAGCTGTAGCAGCAGCTGCGTGGCTGCGTGCGCGGCGGTGGCAGCAGCCGCTGCACGCTGTCGCTGCTGCTGTTGCGCGCTACAGCAGCAGCTCGATGCCGTCGCCGCCCGCTGCTACTGCTGCACTGCCGCGCTGCTGCGCTGCTGCTGCTGCTGCGCTGCTGCGCTGCGCGCTGCTGCTGCTGCCGCTGCGCGCTGCTGTTGCTGCCGCTGCTGCCGCCGCTGCTGCCGCTGCTTCTGCTGCTGCAGCTGCGTTGCAGCTGCTGGTGCTGCTGCTGCTGTTGCCGCCGCCGCCGTTGCGGCTGCTACGCTGTTGCTGCCGCCGCTGCTACTGCGTTGCTGCTACCGCGGCTGCTGTCACGCTGCTGCTGCGGCTGTGGCTGCTGCGCTGCTGCTGCTACTCAGCTGCTGCGGCTGTGGGAGGACTGCTGGCACCGCCGTCGCCACGCCTCTCTACGTGGTGGTAAGCGTCGCTGCTGCTGTCTCTGCAGCTGCGGTCTCACGTTGACGGCGGTCGACCGTCTCCAACGGGTCCCAGAAGATCTGCTACAGCGGTGACTCTCACTGCTGCTGCTCTGCTGCGTCTCTGCTGCGCAGCTCGGTGAGATCTGTCTCACCGCTCTGATACCATGAAAAACTGCTAGGAAGCTTCCTAGCCTTGCTGCTGCTGACGTGGCGCCATTTTCCAGTCAGCTGACGCACTAGCAAGCAGGCAGGTGCAAGAAACAGCAAGGATCAGGCTAGGGAGACGCGCAAAGTCTCATAAGCTTCAATAGCTTAGTAAATGCAAAGAGAAATGACAACTGACAGGTCCAGGGCAGAAATACCTGCCGCGGCGCACGGCGGGTGTCGCACGCGGCAGTCCAAGAGCTGTCTTAAAACCGGCCCAAAACCACTGTTTTGGCCGTAACTCTGCGCACACATGTTAGAATCCTACGCCGTCTAAACCTAGACGTGCAGAATCAAAAGACGCACGCAACGACTGGTCACATGCATGCATCCATCGACTGACAGCGAGTATGTAATGCAAAAACATGCAAATGGGCCTCATGTCCAGTCCGCCGAAAGGCGCCTGCAAGACGTAGAAGGCACAGCAAAGAGTCCCGGTGACATCTGGGGCTCTGGAACAGTGGTCGGTCAGCTCGAGACGGGTAGTCCGCCGCCTGTCGTCGCGCCGGTGTCACCAGGGCCGCCAGCCTCAGGGATCTGCACGAGTATGGACACGGCCGAGTGGTCACAGTAAACTGTACAGGAACGGTACAAAGCACAACAGCTCAGGTGTCCGAATGACGAACCGAAAGAAGCAGCACATGCAGAATATAGAGAGCTGCGCAACGCAAAGGAATAAGAGAAGTAAGGTTAGCGAGAAAGGGGGCCCCCGGGAGCCGGCCATCGAGAAAATTCTTGGAGGCCTATGGGAAGATGTAGACGGGAGTAGTGGCAGTCGGGATGCTCGTTGCCACCCATTGTGTGCCTGCGTGTGAAAGGCGTTAAGTCCAGAGGCACCCAGGACTGACATACCAACACTCCCCCGTGGCCCGCAGACGTCAGACGCCATTAGCACTAAGGGTGAGCGTGCGGGACAACACAGGACCACGAGACGACAAAGCTCACAAAGACACGAGAAGAGACACGACGAGAGACAGCCACAGCTCAGTCAGGTGCCACAGGCAAAGACAGCAACCCAACAGCATGCACCGCGGTTTTGAACTTGCCGCTGCAAAGTGCCTTCGTGAGAAAGTCAACGCGCTGCTCGCGCGTGTCAACCCCAATCAGACGCACGTCGCCAGATTCGATGCACTCACGCACAAAGTGATGCTCGATGTTGATGTGCTTTGTACGTGTGTGGTGCATGCCGTCGTGCTCTGCAATGCGACACGTGCTTTCGTTGTCGCAGTGTAACGTGATGCAACGGATGAGCTGGCGTAGCTGCTGCATGAGGCGTCACAACGAGATGCTCTCACAGACCCCAGCACCCAAAGCGACATACTCAGCCTCAGTCGAGCTGCGCGCAACACAACCATGCTTCCCACTTTTCCAAGAGACTGCAGTGCCCCCAATGAGGAAAATGTACCCCGAGCGAGTGCACGCGTTCCGGTCATGCGCCCAGTGACTGTCCGTGTATCCGTCAACCATGACGGAGGGCTGCGCACGAAACCACAAACCCAAGCGAGGAGTGGACATGACGTAGCGGACGACATGCAACGCAACCTCCAGGTGGAGATGACGTAGACGCTGGGAGAAATATAAGAGGAAGTTGACGGCAAATGCGGCATCGGCTCGTGTAGTGGTGCCAAGAAACATCAAGGACCCAATCACCTGAAGGTAGGGGGTGCTGTCGACGAGCTCCCCCAGACGAGTGGATCCACTTCCTTCAGGAGCCTCTGCCCAGCAGGTGTCATGGGCGTCGCGGCGTGGGGAACGGTGGCCAAGAGATCGGCAAACGGCTCCCCCAACGTCCGCACGTACCCAGCCTGGTGCACAGAGAGCACCCGGCGAGCGCGATCACGCTCGATCTCCATGCCAAGAAAGACACGGGCAGGACCAAGATCCTTCATGCGGTATGCAGACTGGAGGAGATCCTTCACAGCCTAGACCGCTCGAGGGTCGGGGGAAGCGGTCAGTAGATCATCGACGTACACCAGGATGGCGACGAAGGGCGTCGACGAGGCACTCACGAAGAGCGCGGGATCGACCAGGCTAGAACGATAGCCACCATGCTCCAAGGTGGTGGAGATCTCCCGATTCCAGCAGCGCGGCAACTGCTTCAGCCCATACAAGGCCTTGCGAAGGCGCCAAACCTGGCCGCGACGGTCGTCAAAGCCAGGGGGCTGGACCAAGTAGATCTCCTCGTCGAGTCGACCATGCAAGAATGCATTGTCGACGTCCATCTGGTGGAGCTCCTAGTCTTGCTAGGCAACCTAGCTCAGGAGGACCTTGGCAGTGGTGTAGTTGCCCACCGGGGCGAAGGTGGCGTCGAAGTCCATGCCAGACACCTGTGAGAAGCCCTTTGCCATGAGGTGAGCCTTTCACCGTTCAACGGAGCCATCGGACTTTCGTTTGCACTAGAAAACCCAGCAGGCGACGATGGCCTTCCGACCGGGCGGCAAAGGCACCTGCTCGTAGACACCATGCTCGGTGATGGCATCAAGCTCCTCTCGCATGGCACGCTCCCAATGAGCGGAGTCGGGGGTAGCGCGAGCCTGACGAACTGTGTCCGGCTCAAGGAAAGAGTGAGCAGCACTCTGAGTCAAGAGGGCAGTGGCGACGGTGCCCGGACAGGTGGCGGAGGCCTGCTCAGCAGCTGTGACAGCGTGGAATAACTCGTCCGCGAGCAGAGAGTAGCCCAAAGCCGTGTTGGGCTGGACCATGGAGGCGCCCAGCCCAAGGGCATCCAGTCCAGTGGCTGGACCATTCTGGTCCGCAGTGGGCGGAGCTGTCTGGACCGAAGGATGAAAGGCGACGGAGGGATTGACCGACTGAGCGGTGTGGGAGACAAAGGACAGGGGCCGGAGACGACCACCTGGGGCCCGGCAGTATGGGGCCGGACCAGCGGCAGGTAGGGAAGGGTTCGGTGCTAGCACTGGGGATGGCAATGTCTGTGCAGGTGGTGAGGCACATGCAGGCGCGATGGTGGGTGAAGAGGTAGAGGATGCCGAAGGGGAGGAGGCAGGCGATATAGGGGATGCACTCGACAAGGAAGACGAAGGTAAGGACCCCGACACTGACTCAGACGAAGACGGTGACAAGGATGTGGGCACGGACACGGGTACGGACGGAGAGGCGGCCGGCGGCACTACGGGCATCTGTGCCAGAGAAGGGGCAGGCGCGGAGGGCACCATCGCAGGGACGGGAGAGGAGCCGATTGGCTAACCGGCCCTAGAGGTGCCCTCGACACGAACGTCAGGGGCAAGAGTGTGGACGCGGTGCACAATGTCACCACCGAATTTGGTCTCGAAGAACAGAGCCTCGCATGATACGACGATGCGGTGGGAGTCCGGGTCCCAAAAGCATTAGGCCTTCGACCACGGCGAAACGCTGAGAAAGAGGCACAGGCGGCCACGAGGGGACACCTTCCCATCGCGCTGGTCCTTAGGGAGCCAGACCCAGGTAATACAGCCCCACACACGGGCGAGACGTAGATCAGCGCGACCGCCAGACCACCGCTCAAAGGGGGTGACATGGTATGGGAGCGGCCCATGGGGAATCCGATTCCACACCCAGGTCATGAACTTCGTTGCCTCGCATGCAAACGCTAGGGAGAGGCTAGACTCGACTAACATCGTCCGAACCCCGTCAGCCAGAGTGCGGTTCCAGCGCTCTGAGACGCCATTCTGCTGCGGGGTGTATGGCGCTCAGGACTCAAAGCGTACACCAACCGATGTGAGGAAACAAAGGTTGGGACCGATGAACTCCCCACCGCGATCAGAACGAAACAACTGCAGCTTGCGTTGGCAGGCGCGCTTAGCCTGGACGAGCCAGGACTCAAGCGTGGGACCGACATCACTCTTAAGACAAAGAGGATAGATCCAGCGGAAGCGAGAGTAGTCGTCCGTCAGACAGAGGACATAACGACCGCCTCCGTGAAACTCGACTAGGAATGGTCCGATGACGCCCACATGCACGAGAGCAAGCGGGACTTGGGCGCGAGACGCAAACACGGGGAAAAGTGAGCGATGCATTTTGCCCAGACCGTAGTCCAGGCAGTCGGCTATGCACGGGGAAGGGAAAGATGAGGCATCGAGGCTGTTGGCTGGCTGATGAGGCAGCAAGCTGTGAATCGCAGTAGTGCTCACATGGCAAAGGCGGCGGTGAAGCAGACGGGCATGCTCAGGTGACAGTGAATTCGCGACGTGCATGTGGGAAGCGGCGGCAGCGGACGAGTTCGGTGCAAAGATAGGCACACGGTACAGCCTCCCACAGCGAATGCCACGAAGCAGAACACGATGAGACGCGGGCAACACGGTACCAACACCACGAGATGCCACAAAGTTCATATCCTAGTTGTCCAGGGTGGGGACGGACAGCAGACTGACTTGAAGAGCGGGTACGTACAACATGTTAGGAAGGAAGACGTCGCCAGACGAACCAACAAACCAAACAACCCCCACGCCTTGGACAGGCAACATCTGGCCAGAACCGGTTCGGACGAACCGGACAGCACCGACTGGTCCTAAGGACACAAAAGCAGGACGCGACAGGGACATGTGATGCATGGTCCCCGAGTCAAGGAGCCAAACGTCACGCGTCACACGAGCTGAGGAGGACACGTGACAAACAGCAACATCGTCGGAAAAGGCAGGGGACGAAGGGGCATGACCCAAGCAGTGTGCCGACAAACGAGGAGAAACATCATGCTACCAACCTTTGATCCAATCATCATCAGCCATCCTGCCCAATGACGCTCCCCGAAGGGATCCACCCGACTCACACTGGTGACCTCTGGAAGAATCAGCCACACTCACACTGTAGGTGGCGTCTGGAGTCCGGGGCGGGTAGGAATGGCGCTGTGCAGAGGTGCTGCCAGCAACGCTTGATCGCGTAGTCCACGAAAGGGAAGGAGGGGACGAGGGAGGCTGCGCCTGAGAGAGAGAGAGAGCTCGAAGATGGTTGGTGGAGTCTCTGGTCCGGCGAGAGCGTAGCCGGAGATGTCGTGTGTAGCCAAGATGGCGGCGTGTAGGAAGCAGATGGGGGCCCGTACAAGGATGGGGCCCAGTAGGGTGGGGCCCAGGTGGCCCCAGGGGTTCATAGCACACGAGCTGCCATCCTGATGAAAATTCAATGCGTCAGACGGGGAAGGTCTCCCGAGGTGCCGGGCTGAACTCCCAATCACCCGGGTCTCAACCAGTCAAAAAGGTGAGACAGAAGTGAAGAAGGGTGAGGATGCTGGTCTCCCACGAGACCGGGTAGAAAACTCTACGGTCAGGGGTCTCGACCAAAATGAGAGGTAGACGGGCAAACCCAAGAGAGAAAATGAAGAATGATAGAGATACAAAGAAAAAACAAATAAAGAAGAAACATAAGAGAGGGCAGAACAACGGGAAGAGAAAAGTGGCACAGAACGTTTTTCTTTATTGTTGGTTTGTGGTTGGTTTGGGCATCGATGTTGAGGCTCAAATGCCTGAACCCCAACCGAGCACGAAGTCGGGTATCGGGCCCGGGTTCAAATGGGTGGCTGGTTGAGTACGAGGCCGAGCGGGGGCTGGTCTTGCACCTCGCCTCGTGGCCTCACCCGTCGATCGACGGGTTTGGCGATTGGCGCGCCGGTCGACCGCAACGCACCCCGATTGCACCAGCGATGGTTGCGGCGACCGCAGACGCTGCTGCAGCATGCGTGTTGTTGCTGTTGCATGAGAAAGAGTGCGTGCGAAGCAAGCCCAGAAGCGGATGCAGCCGAAGAAGCAGAAGCAGTTGCAATTGCGGATGCGCACTGTCGAGGCGCACCCCGATCGCAGCAACACGTTCGCAGTTGCTGCGAGTGCTGCTACTGCCGAGACTAGTACCGTTGCTTGTGGTCTGTTGCTGCTCTCGTTGCCTCTACGATTGGTGGTGGTGCTGCTGCTACTACTCTTGGTGAAGCTACTACTTGTTCTACTGCTAATGGTACTGCTACTGCGGGTGTCTCCGTGTGTGCTCCGACAACGCTGATGTCGTTTGCGCCATGTCCACGAGGGCTACGACGCCTGTGCGCACGATGCCGATGGCGCGTGAGGAGGGGGGGTCAGACAAGGAGGTGAAGAGGAGCACGGGGGAGAGGAGCACAAAGGTGCCCGGACTGATGCAGAGCGCACCCTGATCGCAGTAGCGCGTTTGCGGCTGCTAAGAGTGCTGCTGCAACTTGCGAACTGCTACTGCTGCATGAGCGAATGAGCATCAAGTGCAAGCGCGGGCAGATGCAGATGCAGAATGAGATGCAGATGTATATGCAGAAGCATATGTGCAAGCGGATGCATAAGCAAATGCAGAGACAAATGTGGAGCAGATGCGGGAGCAGAAGCAGAAGCACTTGCACTTGCGGATGCAAACGTGGATGTGGCTGCAAACGAAGACTCAGCTACCACTTCCACTGTAGACAAAGCTCGAGATCCAGTTGTAACTACGGATGCAGATGCGGGTGCCGTTGTCGCTTTAGCCGCAAATGAATGTGCAGGCACAGATGCACATGCACCTGGCTATTGATGCAACAGCTCCTACTATTGTGGCGGTTGAGAACGCCGCTGAGCCGGGTTGTGCCACACGTCTCCACCACAAACGGCCAGCACGACGCTTCGAGCTGCCAGCAGATTTTGGCAGCGTTTTGCCTCCGGCACTGTCGGAGAACTTCGTGACACGAGCAGGATGCTCGGGACTTCCACGGTGCCAGGACCTGCGCGCCTCACTTGGTCCGATCCCGCCCGATGGCGAAGCTTCCGCGGAAGCTGTTGCGGGCGGTGTGGTGATGCGCGATGGTAGGTTCTCTCAACTGCTCTGATACCATGAGGGAATGGGAGAATCCCCCTAGAGTGCTGACAGTGTGTGAGAGAGGGTCATGAGGGACACAACCCAACTGACGGCACAAAGAATGGTTGAGAGACGGCAAAGATACACTTTGGAATGTGTGAAAGTTGGTCACAAAATGAGCGAGAGCTAGGATATCCCCTCCCACCTCGCCTACCTAGCGCGTGAGGCGCGGGTAAGTCAAGCGAAACCAAGAAAAATTGGAAAATCATAGGCAGGGTCCAAAACAGGGGTAAAAAACAAACCCGGGCCTTGAACAGGCTCCTCGAGTGTCCGAATGACGAACCGAAAGAAGCAACAGATACAAAATGAAGAGAGCTAAGTAACGCACCAAAGAAATAAGAGAAGTGAGGTTTGCGAGAAAGGGGGCCCCCGAGAGCCGGCCATCGAGAGCATTCTTGGAGGCTTGTGGGAAGATGTACACAGGAGAAGTGGCAGTCGGGATGCTCGTTGCCACCCGTGGTGTGCCTGCGTGTGAAAGGCGTTAAGTCCAGAGGCCACCAGGACTGACATACCAACATGAAAAGAGGTGAAAGTATACATTGAAGAGGGTGGAGGAAGGGAGAGGGAATCGAGATGATGGGACTTCGGGCCAAGCAAACAGCCCTAGGACAAAGTTCTTCTCAGGGACGAAAACAGGGATGAGAGCCTTGCCTCGGGGTATGTGGGGGCTGAGAAGATGCAAGGAAGCTTCCTAGCAACACTCTCCTTGACCAAGCGTCAGTGCCTGATCAGACGGTGACGAGAGTCACAAGTCGTGCACGCAACGGTAAGAGTTTGGCTAGGGGACACAAGGCAAAGTGTCTGAATGCTTCAATATCATTTGCAAAGAGAAAAAACAAATGACAGGTCCATGGCATAAACACCTGCCGCGGCGCATGGCGGGTGTCGCACGTGGCGGTCCAAGAGCTGTCCTAAAACCGGCCCAAAACCATTGTTTTGGCCATAACTCTGCGCACACATGTCAGAATGCTACGTCGTCTGAACCTAGACATGCAGGATCACAAGACGGACGCTACGACTTGTCACATGCATGCATCCATCATCAGACGATGGACACGCAATACAAAAACATGCAAATCGGGATCATGGTCAGTCCGCCGAAAAGACTCTTGCAAGCTGCACAAAAACAACAGGGAGCCCCGGCAGTGTCCGGGGCTCTGAAAACCGTAGTCGGTCAGCTCCAAGCTGGTAATCCATCGCCAGTTGTCGCAACGGTGTCACCAGGGCCCGCCTCAGGGATCTGCACGAGTATGGACACGGCCGAGTGGTCACAGTTGACTGTACAAGAACGTCACAAATCACAACACTCCCCTATGACCCGATGGTACGCATGTCCATACACGTGCAGAACTGGGATACGTACAATAGTGAGTGTAAAACATATGGGACATGAACACACATCCCACGCTCAACCACCCTCATGCATGGGGCGAAGCCCAACAGAACAAATGGCCACCAGGAACTTTCCGCGAGCTAGTGCCTTCGTCAAGAAATCAGCACACTGCATGTCAGTGCCAACCCACATGATGGAGATCACGTGTCGCTCTACCAGACCACGCACAAAGTGATGCTCAACCGCAATGTGCTTCGTGCAAGCGTAAAAGAAACCATAGTTCTCTGCAATGGCGAGAGCACTCTGGTTGTCGTAACGAAGCACAATGGTGGGTACTGACTGACCAAGCTTAAGAAACAAGCGTTGCAGCCATACCGCCTTAGCAGCCCCTGCGCCCAAAGCAACGTACTCTACCTCCGACGAGCTACGTGCGATGCAGCCCTGCTTCTCGCTACAACGAGACAGAGCGGTACCACCGAGTAGGAACAGCCAGTACGGCTGCGTCCACATGGGCTCCAGGCCCAGTCGGTGCCGGTGTAGCTGTCAAGGACCATCGAACACTGCCGACGAAAGCAGAGTCCGAGGTACGACATGGAGACCACGTACCGCACCACTCGCACAGCCGCGTGAAGGGCTCTGGCACGTGGAGCCCGCAAGAAGTGAGCGAGGAGGTTGACAGCGAAAGCGATGTCAAGACGTGTGGTCGTGGCCATGTACATCAGAGATATGATGAGACGGAGGTACAAGGCCACGTCCACTGTCTCCCCCAGCTGTGTGGGATCATCCACCTTTGGGGAATCCTGCCCGTCGGGTGTAAGAGGTGTGGAAGTGGTGGGCACTACACCAAGAAGATCGCTGAAACGCTCCCCCACGACTTGTGCGTATCGGGCCTGATGCAGCAACAGTGTCCGACGTCTGCGATCTCGCACGATCTCCATACCAAGAAACACCGATGCAGGACCAAGGTCCTTCATGCTGTAGGCAGTCTGACGGAAAGCCTTGGCCTCCTTCACAGCCTCCAGGGATGGAGACGCAATCAGAAGGTCATCGGCATAGACCAAGATGTCGGTCAATCGCTCGGGTGTCGGTAGGATGAAGAGAGAAGGATCTCCCTTGCTCTGTACATATCCCACACGAGACAAAGTGCTGGTGATCTCTCGGTTCCAACACCGCGGAGACTACTTGAGGCCGTACAAGGACTTGCGAAAGTGCCAGACCTTGTCATCGTCCTCAAAGCCTGGTGGCTGAGCCACATACATTTCCTCATCCTAAAAGCCATGGAGGAACACATTTTTCACGTCCATCTGGTGCAGTTCCCAGTCATACTGAGCCACTACACCAAGCAGAGCTCGAGCTGAGGTCATGCGGCAGACAAGGGCAAAAGTGTCAATGCAATCAATGCCCTCAATCTCAGAGTACCCCTTGACGACCAAGCGGGCCTTGTAGCGTTCCAGTGAGCCACCTGGCTTCACTTTCTTGCGAAAGACCCACTCGACCTAAAGAGCCTTCTTCCCAGGCGGAAGGTCGACAAGCTCGTAGACTCTATGCTCTCAGATAGCGCAAAGCTCGTCCTCGCACACAGCGTGCCAAGCGTCGGCATCCTGTGATGAGAGAGCTTCCCTCACGGTGCCCGAGTCGGGCGCCATAGAGGGAGAGCTCTGCGTGGCAAGGGCACACGCCTCGGTGCTAGGCCTGAGGACCACAAGATCAGCTGCTGCATCGCAAGCGACATGGAACTCGCGAGTGACAAATTGTGCCCTACAGGGCACGCTAGATGTACCTCTACGAGGTCAGTGCGGACACTCAGGCCTAGGGCCTTTATGCCGGGATCACCACTCGCGACGACGCGAGAGGGGCGCCTGGGTGCGGGGCCCGATGCTCGATGAACCCCGGAATCTAGTGGTTGAAGATGGCCACCGGGCTCACGCGAGTAACCTGAGCTTGAGGGGCGCACCTCCGACTCAGGGACAGGCAAGACCACAGCTGGTGGGGGCTGAGGCAAGGCAGCCGGTGATGCAGTGCAAGGAGATGCGTGTGTGGGGGACACGAGGCTGGGTGTGACAGCAGGAGCAGGCAAGACAGGACCTAACACAGAGGCAGGAGTGCCAGCAGACGCAGGTACTGGCGTAGAAGTAGGCCCGGGAACAGAAGCAAGGGTACTTGTGGGGTGTGAAAGACGCTGTACAGGCGAGGTCTCTGGACCGACGGTGATGATTGCCGGGTCATCAAGGGCCGGAGACGAAGAGGTGAAGGGGGCTCGAACGGACAGATCAGCCTAGTGAGAGGTGTTTGCTGGTTTAGAAGGCTCCTCCATCTACCGAGAACCCTCACAGGTAGGAACGTGTGTAGTTGAGAGTGCTGTGATTGAAGTCCGGTCACAGTAGGTGAAAGACTCAAAAAAGAGCGCATCACGGGACTCAATGATGCGACGACGAGTAGGTTCCTAGAAGTGGCAAGCCTTCAACCGTGGGGAAACACCGACGAAGGCACACAAGCGGCCCCGAGGTGAGGCCTTGGACCCCTCTTTCTCCTCGGTGTATGACACGGAGGCCAGGGATCCCCAGACGCGAGCAAGACAAAGGTCAGCACGGTGTCGAAACCAGAGCTCATACGGTGTAATATGGTCCGGAAACGGATCGTGCGGGAGGCGGTTCCACACCCAAGTCATGTAGGCGAACCCCCCAAAGACAAAGGACTCAAGGAGATCGCACTCAGAGTCGAACCGCCAGGGCGATGTTGCTCTTCTGACGCAGGTTGTAGACCCCCCGGATCCGGGTAAAGTCATCAGTCAGAGTCAGAACATACCGGCTCTGATCAAAGAGGGACTCGACCGGAAGAGGACCGAGAAGGTCTGAGTGAGCTAACTCGAGAGGCTGAAGCACTCGGGAACGAGAGTCAAGGTAGGTGCATCGATGCATCTTCCCTTGAGTGCAAAAGAGACAGTCGTTCTTGGGTAGCTTCTTGAAAGAAGCCACGGCAAGACCGAGAGCTCGCTGTGTCCGAATGAGCTTCGACATAGTATCGGAGCCCACGTGACATAGATAGCATTGAACCAACCGCTGGTGTTCCGGAGACAGGACACTCGTGACAAAGACCCAACCGGAGGAGGAACGATAGCAAGGGGAGGAGGTCTGAGAGACGCGATATAGATCATCTACGACTGAGGCACGAAGGACAACGCTGCGAGTGTTAGTAGCAGTCACTGTCGCTGAGTATGCGGTATGCTCAAGAGAGAGACCCATCACTATGCAGGCACGCATAGAAAGCAAGCTGAGCTCAAGATCAGGCACAAACAACACGTCGGAAAGGTACAAGGGGCCAGACGGACCGTCAAAGCATACAACCTCAACGCCATGGACTGGCAAGGACTGACCTGGGCTTGTACGGACGGAACGGACAGACGTGATAGGACCGAGAACAACAAAATCACTACGACGACACGTCATGTGATGAGTGGCGCGAGAATCGATGATCCAAGTGCCACCGGAGTCACAACTGGTGGACGTCACTGTACAACGGGCAATGGAAAACTCGGCATAAAAGGGACACTGAGCCATCACTGGGGAGGAATGTCGTAGGGCACAAAGATGAGACTCATGAACCCAATCGGTGCAGTGAGGCCCACCATCATCACATCCTAACTGTGCTCCCCCACACACGTCGTCACGAGCCAAAGGAACGGACAGACAGACAGTCTGTGGACCACATCATGTCCGTCTGGTATAATGAGCTGAAAGGTTGTGGAAGTAACACCAAGGCGGACAACAAATTGCTTCTCCATAACACAGGTGTAGTGTGTCTGGTGTAACAAGAATGTCCACTACCAATTCTCATGCACGATCTCCATTCTGATAAATACAATCGTAGGATCTAGGTCCTTCATCTTGTAAGTAGCCTAGAGGAGTGCATTGGCCTCTTCTACAGCCTCCATTGAAGGAGACATGATTAGGACACCCTACAACATAGAAGATGATGGTGGTCAAGTATTCAGCTCACCATTGGAAAGAGAGAGATGGATCGGCGTTACTGTGCACATAGTCGGTACGAGTCAGTGTGAAAGTGATCTGTTGGTTCTAGGACCGGGTTGACTTTTTGAGGCCGTATAAGGCCTTGCACAAGCAGTACTCCTTGTCACCGACCTCGAAGCTAGGTAGCTCGAGCATGTAGACCATCTTCTCTAGAGTGCCATGGAGGAACGCGTTGTTCACATCCATTTGGCGCAACTTGTCAAAAACTGGGGTGCAGTTCCAACAAGCTTGACGAGTCTTCCGTGCTCACCGCTTGTTTTGTGCGGATTCTGAGTCTAACCGTGAGCTTTCTGGTCGCCTCACGCTATGTTTCTGGGAGTTGAATAATGTTGCGAGACAGTCACTTCTGTGAAGGGAAGAACGTGATTTTGCATTAGTTTTTGAACATGGACATGATTTAAACACTTGTAGGGCTAGTCACGAGCTCTCCAACACACAAAACCGTACGCGATTCAGATCACTGTAGCTCCTGCTACATCAGCCGAAGCGCAGCACCCGAAACCAGCCACTCAGTCGTCGGCACGCGCCACGTCGCCCGCCGAGGCACCCTCACACATCAAGGACCCATCAAAACGCCATTCCGGAGGCACACATGTCCCTACGTGTAGCGGCGGTACCCCTCACTCCTTTGGAGTATGCTTCGATGAGTTAATCATGGTGTTTGGTGATGGGGATTGATGTGGTTTGAAACCTGTTCACGGACCTGCAGCCAAGACCTTGGCCAAGTCCCTCAGTAATAGAAGTTCACTGCTCAGAATCCGACAGATCATCCAGTGGACGCCTCGGCAGTCCTTCCAGAGCAAAATCCCCAAATGGCATTTTGCTACTCGTTCTATTCAATTACCCCCCTTGGTCTTTGAATTTGTAGGATGAGATTTTCTGAATTATGTGATCCATGATTTAGCATACATTTTCTGGGATCTAATCATTTATGTCTTCCTAATTCGTCAAATTCATGGGAAAATGAACCCTTCAATTCGATGAATGGCTCGGTTCAATTTTGAGGTGCTCCAAAAATTCAACAGAGCACATACGAGGATGACTGGTCGTCCATACGCGCATTCACTGACAATGCTGATTCGGACGTTCGAACAGTCAAACTGCGGAGATTTGACTGGCCGCGACCGTGCACACAGTCATGGGAACCTGAACGCAATATGTTTTTTACTATGGCCACTCCATTTCTGTAGGCAGCCTGTGACAAAACAAGAATGTAGTATACATGTAAACCCTATAATTCCACCATTCTTAAAAGTAAGTTTTTGTATGTTCCGGTAAATTCGTTGAACGAAGTAACATATCCAATTCGAGCAGTTAAAAGAACATTACATTCGAATTCAAAGATCAGGGGGGTATTCACCGGCAGTCGTACCGCGGCCAGCTCCATGAGCCACGGCGCACACCCCAAATTTGGAAGCCCATATCTCCCTCGTTATATGTCCGATTCTGGTGAAACTTCCACCGGATTTAGCGACTCGTCAAATTTCAAGGGAAATCCTCTGTTTTAAGATCTGAGTAATCCTTGAGTCACCGGATCCATCAACAAGGAATTTCCTCACTCTCGCAGCTTGTCGGAGCCTCCCGGCGCCGCACTTGGACATGCAGAGGGGCAAATCTTCGACATTCGCCCCCTTGCACCTGCCATGCCCGCTACTCCTGCTTGCTCTCACTCATCTTCCACAACGCCTTCCAGCCCATCATAGCTGGTCATCCCAAGTCCGGCTACGCTCAATGTGTGCCGGTCCACGGATTGCGCTTTGATCAAGCAATTCGCAAGCATGTTGTGTGTGCTGCAGTGCTGTAGCACCACCTGCCCCTTTTTAATCATGTCTCGTGCATAGTGATAACGCACGTCGATGTGCTTCATCCTCCTCTTCTGTGTTGAGTTGTTTGTCAGCAAGATTGAGCCGGTGTTGTCCTCATACACCACCGTTGACTCTTGCTGTAGCATGCCCAGCTCCCTTAGCAACCTGCGGAGCCACACCGCCTCCTTGACCGCCTCGGCCAGCGCTATGTACTCTGCTTCCACTGTGGAGGTGGCGACGCACTGCTGCTTCTTGCTGCACCACGAGACCGCTGCACTATTGAGGAAGAACACATAGCTGGATGTAGACGTCCACTTGTCCACATCGCTAGCGTGGTTTGCATCCGTATAGAAGAACAAACGCAAAGGGTCCGCCCGTTTCTTACTGTCGAACCTCAAGCGCGCATGCTGCGTCACCTGTAGGTAGAGGAGGAGGCGCTTGACCGCCTGCCTGTGTAGTGGCCCTGGATCAACCACGTACCTGCTCACTTGGCCCATCGTGTACGCCAAGTCCGGTCAAGTTTCCACCATGGCATACATGAGGTTACCCACCGCCAATTGGTAGGGCACCCCTACCATATCCTCCTGCTCTTCTTTTGTTTGGGGCACCATTGCCGCACTCAGTTCACAGGTCGTGGAGACCGGAATGCCAACTGGTTTGCAGTCCTCCATGCCGTACCACTTCAGTACCTCGGCCACATGTTTGGCTAGCCGCAGCTCAAGCGTGCATGCCCTCCAGTTTCGCATGATGCTCACCTCGAGGTAGTACTCCAGCTCCCCCATCTCCGTCATCTGCTCCTCTGCTGCTGTGCTGCTCTTTCAGTCGTTGTAGGCTTGGCAGATCTGTCAAGCACAAAATCAGGTCATCCACGTAGAGTGCGACGATGTGATGGAGCTGTTTATCACGCCGCACGTACATGTTGTGATCCGCCTCACAGCGCTTGAAGCCATGTTGTGCCATGAAGTTGTCCATTTGTTGGTACCAGCATCTGGGTGACTGTTTTAGCCCGTACAAGGACTTCCACAGCTTGCACACCTTGTCCTCCGGCACCTGCACCCCCTCTAGCACCTCCATGTAGATCTCTTTGTTTATGATGCCATTGAGGAAGGCCGTCTTTACGTCCATTTGGTGGAGCTCCATGTCCTTCGCGGCCGCCACCGCAAGGATCGCCCAGATGCTTGTGAACTTGGCAACAGGAGTGAACGTCTCATCGTAGTTCTCGCCCTCACGCTGTGGGTATCCCTTTGCCACCAGCCGCGCCTTGAATCTGTCAACAACACCTTCCTTTGTGAACTTGGTCTTAAAGACCCACTTTGAGCCGATGACCTTGGTATCTTTCAGCCTGCCAACTAGCTCCCACATATCATTTTCCGAGATGGACGCCAGCTCTGATTTGATGGCTGCATCCCATTGATCCCTTTTAAGACGTGCAAGCGCTTCTTGCACGGTAGTCAGCTTCGTTGATGCAGCGAGCATGTACCGCGTCATGCCGATCCATTGACTGGTGCTTGCGTCGAAACGCTTCTCCGCTTTTTGGTGCCTCTCGCTACAGTGCGGTAGTTTTGGTGGCGCATTGTCGCTCTGGTGTGATCCCTCTGACTCAGCATGCTCCAGTGAATCATCGATCGGACGGCTCCCCAAGGATCTCTCTCGCTGTGGCGAAACATCGCCTGAACGACCGGCGTGTCTGGTGGATTTTCCACCAACGCTCGTTGTACACTCTACCGGGAGTGCGCGCCTAGGCACCCTCGATGCCTCATCTGCCAGATCCTTCCAATGGATCTCGTCATCAGCTTGATCGTTATTGGAGTCCTCCGCGTCGGCTGCCACCACTAGTGCACCTTCACGCTCTAAAACCGCATCCTCAACTTTGGCGTCAGCCAACTCCTTCTCGTAGTTAAGGAGCTAGAACAACTCTCCCGTCTTTGGAGAGTCCACCACGCCCTTGTCGTTGCTGCTAATGTAGCTCTGCTACTCATCAAACTCGACATCTCAACTGTGGATTACCTCCTCCTTGTGCATGTCATAGAGCCTATACGTCTTGTGCGCGCTCTCATAGCCAAGGACGAGATACGACTTTGCCCGCGGCTCCAGCTTGCTGTCGTGCCTCTACGCAGCCTGCACCAACGCATGCACCTTGCACCCGAACACTTTCAGGTGTGCCACACTTGGCTTGCGCCCGCTCCAAACCTCCTGCGGCATCTTCCAGCTGCTCTTTCCCTTCAGCACCGCTGTAGGGTTGGGATTGATGGTGTAGCTCGCCATACGCATGGCTTCCACCAGAAGCTTTGCAGCAATTCCGCATCCACCAACATGGTCCGTACCATTATCAACAGCTTCTGGTTTGCCTGCTCCGCCGCGTCATTTGATTCAGGCGAATATGGCGTAGTTTGTTCCCATTTCATGCCCTGCTGCTTCATCCACCCGCTACAGCTCACATACTGTCCGCCATTGTCACTGCTTAACGCTCTTACCTTCCTGTCAATCTGTCTCTCTACCGCGGTGACGTACTCCTTCAGCCGGTCCAGGACCTCGCCTTTCCTCTTCATGAAGTGCTTGTGCTGTAGTCATCAATGAAGATGACAAAGCAACGCGCGCCGCTCTTTGACGTCGTCTTGAATGGTCTACACACATCGTTGTGCATGACCTCCAGCAGGTCCGACGTGCGGTTCACGTTCTTGTTGAACGATTTGTACCGTGCCTTGCCCAAAATCCAAGGTTTACACATTATGTGCTTTGCTACATCTATTGCCTCTTGCGCACCGTCGATGACGAGGCAGCATACCAACTCGCGCTTTGCCATCTCCTTCATGACTGCGGGTGAGGAATGTCCCAGTCGTCGATGCCAGAGCTCCAAATCAGCTCTCCCTCCTTTGGCCAGGTTGACGGTGGGTTCTTGCAAGTCTACTGAGTCTGTCGCCGCGGGGATCAACTTGGTCTCCACAATGTAGAGACCTCCCTCACGCTTAGCCTCTAGCATGGGCTCGCCGCCACCGTCCTTGGCACGACTGCCCCTCTTCTCCTGAAGAGCGCCTCGTACCCCTTGTCAGACAGGCGGCTGACACTTAGAATGTCAGCCAAGCCGGGTACGTGCTGTACGTCCTTGATTATGCGCTGCATTCGCTTCCCACCAACCACCACCTCCACGTCCACGTCTCATTGGCAAGCCATTGGCTTGACCTTTTTGTTCGCGACCACCATGGATTTGCTGGACCAGGTGTAGTTGATGAACCCAACCTTCTGGACTTGGGTATGCTCCTTGGCTCCGGAGTCAAAGCATCGCCGGTTGGCCTTCTTGAGGTAATGGTTTTGAGTGCCATTGAGGGGTGACTTCTTGCCTTTGGCGTCCTTGCCGTCGACCTTTGCGTCCTTGGTACACTCACGAGCCTAGTAGCCGTCTTTGTCGTAACTTCGGCATGCACTCTTCTTGGAGCCCTTCTTGCCGCCACCATGTCCGCCACCTCTTTTGGCCCCGCTTCCGCCACCACACGTTTTGGTGACGAGGACTGATGAGGACAGCGAGGACTCCCCGTAGCTCTGTCGCTGCGACTCATTGCGGATGTACTCTGCGACCGTGCCATAGATGAGCTTGTCCTCTGCCCATCCTCCCAAGACTGTAATGAGAGGGCTCTAACTATCAAGAAGAGCCATGAGGAGGGCCATCGCCTGCAGCTGTGTGTTGATCTAACACCCCACGTCATTGGCATCACCGTCACGCAGTGGCGTGACGGTGATGCCATCATTTCCCTCCTCGATTATCAGTGTCAGGAGTTGCTTCATTGAGAGGATTTTGTTGGCGAGCGATTTGGATTGATTGATGGTACAGAGTTTTTCTCAAGCTACGGCTGCCAGCTTGCAGCCCTGGAAGTAGCCCCACTGCAACTCGGCCGTCCTAGATACCAGGAGCATGAGGGCCTCCATGTTCTTCTTTGCAAAGGCCTCCTTCTGCACTTACGTCGCCGTTGTTTCGTCGAGGACTTCTGTTCCCTTCATGACCTCCAGCAGCCCCTTATGCTTGAGGTGTAGCTCAATGTGCCACCTCCATAGCCCATTGCAAGGGCTACCTGCATACTTCTGGATGGACTACGTATCCTTTTGTGCCATCTGCGCAGTCTTCAACCCCGGGACCTTAGAGCTTGACGGCGATGTCGTCCCCGATGACGATCTCGTCCGCGGGGAAAGCCGTGAGCAATTTGTAGACTGGTCAGGACCATGGGCCCATAACCCTTTGTCAGAAACCCGGGTGTCGTTCCAATGTGGCCTGGTGGGTCTTCCGTGCTCACGGCTTGGTTTGTGCGGGTTCTGAGTCTAAGCGTGAGTTGTCTGGTCGCCTCACGCTATGTTTCTGGGAGTTGAAGAGTGTTGCGACACAGTCACTTTTGTGAACGGAAGAACGTGATTGTGCATTAGTTCTTTAGCATGGACATGATATGAAGATTTGTACAGCTCGTCATGAGCTCTTTAACGCACTAAACCGTGTGCCATTTGGATCATCGTAGCTCCCGCTACGTCAGCCAAATCGCAACATCCCAAACCAGCCGCTCAGTCAGCGACGCGCACCACGTCGCCCGCCGAGGCACCCTCACACATCAAGGACCCATCAAAATGCCATTCTGGAGGCGCAGGTGTCCCTACGTATAGCGGCGGTGCGACTCGCGCCTTATGTGTGTGTTTCAATGAGTAAATCATCGTATTTGGTGATGGGGATTGACGTGGTTTGAAACCTGTTCGTGGACATGCATCCAGTGTTTTGGCTAAGTCCCTCAACAACAAGATTGCACTACTGAAATCCGGTGGATCATCCACCGGACGCCTCGGCAGTCCTTTGGGAGAAACATTCGCAGATGGCATTTTGTTACTCGTTCCGGTCAATTATTCACCGGAAGTCGAACAGCGGGCAGCTCCCAGAGCCGACGCGCACACCCCAAATTTGGAAGCACATATCTCCCGCGTTTCTTCTCTGATTCCGGTGAAACAACTTCCACTTGATTCAGCGACTCCTCAACTCTAAGGGGAAATCCTCCATTTCACCATCCGAATAGTCCTTGAGTCTCCAGATCAATCGACGAGGAATTTCCTCTCTCTGGCGGCTCGTCGGTGCCTCTCGATGCCGCACTTGGGCATGCAGAGGGGCAAATCTTCAACGCGGCTTCTAGTCATGCTAAGCAACAATACTGAACACAGCACAAGCTGTGGTCGTATAGGCAACGAGTGCATCGGTGTCGGTGAAATCAACACCCTTAGTATGTGGTAACCCCTTGGCCATCAAACGAGCTTTTTAGTGATCCATTGAGATGTCAGGCTTCATGTTCTTACAAAAGACCCACTTGGCCTCTACGACCATTTGCCCGAGTAAAAAGGTCAACAAGCTGATTGACACCATGATCTCGGATGGTTCGGAGCTCATCCTCACATGGAGCGCACCACACCGTTGTGTTCTTTGCCGAGAGTACCTCCTTCAACGTTCATGAATTAGGAACCATCACAGGGTAAGCTTTGAGTGGCTAGGGCATACTTGTCCGTTGTGGATCTGATCATATGACAAGGCCGGCGGCGACATCGCAAGCGACCAAAAACTCACGGTAGACCAGTTCGTGCCTGACCGAAAATTCTGAGTGCATCTCATTGCGCTCCGCCTCGACATTCAGGCCAAGGGCCTTCACGCCATGCTCGCCACTCTTAACGCTAGGAGAAGGATGTATGGGCGCCGAGTCAATCGCTTGGTGAGCCCTAGAGGACAGTGGTAGAAGATGACCACTTGGCTCGTAAGAGAAGCCTGAGCCCGGGGCGCTCACCTCAAGCGGAGGCAGGCATTCATGACACAAACACAAGGGCTGGATTCTCCAAGGCAGGCAAGGAACTGAGGGTATCTTGATGTTCCATGCTTCCTAGACTTAATGGTAGGAGCATGGTATCTGGAAAATGAGTCAGTCGCTTGATGAGCCTTAGAGGCTAGTGGTTGAAGACAACTTCTGGGCTCAAAAATGAAGTCCAAGTCTGAGGTGCTGACACCGAGCCGGGGAGTAAGCATCAAGGACAAAGTCACAAGGGCTACATTCTTGAAGGTAGGTGGGGAATTGAGAAGAGGAGAGTGAACATTCACAAGAGGTGCATGGACGGACGCAAGAGAGGTGAGAGCCACAGATGCATCTGAGATCAGAGGGAAAGATAAGGGACCAATACAAGGAAAAGACTAGGTTTTACCAGTGGGGATTGCCATAGTCAAGGGGCCAGGTTGTGCTAGTGATGATTGCCACTAGCAAAAGACCAGGTGCGCCAGTAGACACCAACACAGGCAAAGGGTCAGGTGTGCTAGTGGGGATTGACACAGGCACAATCAAGTGTGTCCGTAGGGCGTAATAAGGGCACTAGAACAATGGCCATGATAGCCAGGTTGTCATCAAACAGAGACCAAACCACAGGTGAGGAGGTCCAGACAGACCCATCCGCAGGCCTAGACTCCTTCATCCCTTGGGATACCACACAAGTCAAAACGTGGTCTGCGACCAGTGAAAAAATGCTAGAAAGGTCTTGATATGTGAGAGCCTCAAACAAGTGGGTATGTCAAGACTAAACAAAGTGATGGCGAGCAAGGTTCTAAAACTGCCAGGCTCTTGACCGTTAGGAGATGTCCGGAAAGGCACACTTGTGACCCATCGGTCAGATTTGGACCCCTGTTGGTCCTCAATGCAACTGATGCAAGCTAGGAAGTCCCACATGTAAGCAAGATGGAGGTCGCTGTGATGGTCAAACCACAACGCATACGGTATGGCATGGTCTAGGAGGGGACCGTGCAGAAGGCAATTCCAAACACGTGTCACACAGGAGAAGCACTCAAAGGCAACTTAAGTGACTGTACTCATACTGCATGGCACGAACGACATCCTCCATGGTGAGGTTACACCGTGCAAACACACCCTTCTGCTAAGATATAGCAGGGTTAGAGAGGTGGTAAAATACGCCATGCTTTTTAGCATACATTTTCATCTTGTCCAAAAAATCACCACCACGATCTGATCAGCACGTGTGCAGTGTGTGACAAGAGTGGCAATCAGCCATGATAAGCCACTAGCGCACCGCAAGATCAACATCACTCTTGTGAGGGCGGATGTAGATCCATCAGGTGAAGTTGTCAGATAGGGTAGGGATGTATCGATCTCAACCTGAAAGGGACTCAACTGAATGAGGATCGAGAAGGTCCGAGTGGAACAGATCCAACAGGTATACTCCCTCGAGAAGTGGAGTGAGGGTAAGTGCAGTGATTCATCTTGTTGTGAGCATAGGAAAGGCAGTCAGTCTTGGATGGCTTCTAGAAGGGTTGGGTCTGTCTGCATGAGCTTAGACATAGGACTTGCAGCAAATTCAATAATGCAGTAGACGCTGGTTCTCAGGGGAAGACCACTAGTGACAAAAACATGTGTAGTTGGAGAATTAGTAGAGGGGATAGAGGGGAAAAAGTGAATCAAACGATACAAGTTATCATGAACAAAGGCACAGAGCATAGTAGCATGGGTGTCGCAAGCACACAATATGGAAAAGAAATTAGGGTGCTAAATACACAAAACACATCGTGGTACAGGCACAAAATGAAAGCAAACAAATCTCAATAGTGGGGACCTAAATCATGTCATAAATGTACAGGGGGCGAGATGGACCATTAAAACACACAAGCTTGTCACTATGGACAAGTAAGGACTGACTAGACACCGTACGAACGGATCGATCAGATTCAACGTGACCAAGGGAGAAAACGTCACCAGGACAACAGGTCATGCGATGTGTGGCATCTGAGTCAATGACCCAGTTGCCACTCGCATCACCGCCTATCTTCAATACTAAGAAATGTGCCATAGAGAACTCGTTCTTTACTTGACACTATGTAGAGGACTCAGAGCAGCAATAGAAAGCAAGAACCTGTGACTTACCAAGCCATGTAGTACTGTGAGGATCATCCTCATCACACGATGACAAAGCTCCCTTATAGGAATCAAAACGGATAACAAATACAATGGAACAAGATGATTATGGACCACTCAACAGCAAAACCAAGCTCGTACCTCCTTAAGGATGGATCACCGGTAGCTAACAAAGCTCTAGGATGGTTCTATCCTGAGGGCCCTGGTCGTACCCATGGCCTTAAGGAGTTGGTGTTTGTGCTGTTTTCATGAGAGCTAGGAGATGTCCATTGCGTGAGTGCTTTCCGAAGTCTGCACGTGATCTTGCTCTAGTCCAGGGTCATTTCACAGTTAATGATACACATGTCCTTGTGGGTGTGGTAGTGGAAAGAGCTTCCACTGCCAATGCTTGATGATGCTGCCTGCTTCTCCCCCTTGCCATTACCTTCTTCCCCAACTTTCCCGGAAAAGCAAACGTAATGTCTCAATTCTACCCACTTGGAGTGATGGAGAAAAAGCTGAAGATGACAGGGATTGAAGGTTTTGTGCTAATCACTTCAACAAGTGGGCTCAATTGATATGCTTAGGCCACTTCCTTGGCTAATGCCATCTGAATATTGTGACACTTGGCCCAAGGGAGGTGCTAAAGGGACTCCAACATCTCAAAAAGCGTGACATGGTCAAAGCTGAAGAAGAGGACAATGTGCAAGATGTGCCTCTGGCACAACGATGTTGAGGGTCCATAGATGCGTCCCACCACCTGTCCTAAGGCAGGTGTAGATGTGCATGGTGCATCGCCAGTAGTCAGTTACAAGCTCCAAAACTCCAAGTTTGGGGAAGGGAATGAAACCTAGTAATATGGGTTGGCCTTGTCGCATGCGTCTCCGTAGCAAATAGTGTTAGTGCCAGCTCCCAACCTTGGTGTGGATCCGTCCCGGTCCCTGTCCCTCTCGTGTCCAAGAAGGGACAGATATCCACAATGGTCTCTTCCAACATCACATTAAGTAGGTAGCCCATCATTCTTGCTGCTGCTTGAACTTGGTAAGAGTCAGAGGTTTGGAAATAGCTATGGTGATAAGGCCAGACGTAGTCCACGTAGGCCCACACCTGAAAAGCACCTCCCAGTAGTCAAAGCCTGCCTTGCTCTCAGAGACATATGGAGGAGTCACAAAGTCCTAAGATCGTCACCCCATGGGAATGATGATTTCGGGCTACGGAGAAGGTGTACATGGAAAAAGGAGACCCGCCGTGAAGAGGAATGCCCCCAAAGAAGAAGCCTGCCATCCGCCTCAAGGAGTGCCAATGCACTGGTGCCACTAGTGTGGCAGACTGTTACCCTGTCGCAATTGATGAAGCTGCTCCTCAAGTACACGGATCTCATGTGCACATCTACAGATCTCTCCTCCTTGCCCTTGTAGTCCTCGTGCTTAGACCCGTGCCATTGTTTGGCTCCAACACAAGAGGTGGATTTCCGGCCTGGTTGTATGTCTCTAACAACTGTAGGTGTCGAACACTAAGATTTCATGCCGAGCCATACGTGGATGGTTCAAAGGTAGAAGGACAAAAGTGCAAGACACTTCACAAAATTGGGACAATGAATACATCTGTAATCAACAGTATGTGTACGTTGACGACAAATGTCATGTTTATTGAGAGCATATGTAGCGTGTGGCCGGCGCCACGTGGATCGAGCGGAGGTCCCTGGCTCAAGAGCGGTTGGATGGGATGGCAGGCGGATCGGAGACTCTTAAGCACCGTGGTTTTTTCGTGGTCAGCCAAGGACTTCATCCAATCCGCTACATTGGTATCAGAGGACTAAGGTTCGAGACCAACGTGTCGATGCCGAGGACGGCTCACTCCTAGCGGATGGGGTGCAGCACGTGGCCACCACCACGTGGATTGAGTGGGGATTCTTTACCTGTGGATGGTTTGATGAGATGCCTCAAGGGTTATAGATCCTCAAGCACCACAGTTATGGCCTGGACGGCCAAAGATTTTGTCGAATCTGCTACAACAAACATTAAACAGCAAAACCAAGAATGAGGCAGACTTGGGGTCTTGCACGCTCAAGTCGAGCGATGTGAGCGACGCCGCGTCGTGAGAGGTTGTTGTTCAAAATGCTGTCAAGGAGTGAGGAGGTCTTTAGAATAGGCTTAGTTTACTTGAGCTTTGCATATGAGATTCAAAGGAGCCAAGCCTCGTCGCTTAGCCATAATGACACAAAACCCCGTATGTGGAAGATACATCATGTCCTTTTTTTCATCGCGTGATCGAAAGGTGCAAAACCCATGGTATCCCTCTTTTTGGAATGTTGATGTGCTGTCTTCCTTTTATCACAATCCTCATGAGCCCCTCCCATTCGTGGCTGCTCATGGGTGAAGGATGGTGCAAGAGGGGATTGTGAGATGCGCGAGGGAGGATATGTGCCACCGCCCCTCACTCACGAGAATAACGATCGAGCGATGAATTCTGTTTCTTTCTAACATACAAATCCCTTCTTATGATTTAGGATTTCTACATTTTGCACAGGCAGATTCCATGCAAAACATGACTCCCTGCTTCATAATTGGGGGTTTGTGTCTCCAGAAAAAAGGTCATCACTCAATTGCGATCAAGCAAAAACTTCCTTTTGAATGTTTCTTTCCCTGAATTCATGCAGTTCTCCTAGTTTTCCATACAAATCCTCTTTGATTTCTTCCAAAAAAATGGAGTATAGAGTTTTCTTTTGCAAGCCTGATAGATGCCCTTGCAAAAACAAAGCCCTACATTCGAATTGTAGCAGGGCCCGACAATTTTTGTTCAATGCTTTGGATGTCTCGGACCCCCAGCAAAAACCATTTCAAAAAACAAAAAACCATGAGAAACCCATTCTCTTGAAAGGTTTGTGTTGGTCCGAGTTCCATATCATGATATCATCACATCGACGCTGCATTACATGTGGTGTTGACACGATGCGCTAGGAAAGAAAATCATGGAAGATGAGGGAAAAGCCTATAGATCCCATTAAAAGAGCAAGCAAGCATGAAGAAGTAGTTCAGCCATGCGATGATGTCACAGCCTCAGACAATGCGTAGAAAACAATGAAACCGGAAAAAAGAGCAATCGTGTCAAAAGTCCACTTTTCGTCGCAATCACTTGATGAAAGGTGGACACGTTGTCCAAGTATTTGCAGTGGGACTTTGTTCCATTAAGTTTCAGGCACAGAGCTTCACTTTGTTAAGTTTCAAATCAAGGGACAGGTTCTCATTCTGTCGTTTGAGAATATCGAGGTGCATCTTGAAAAACGTTAAGCGACGGTGTGAATTTCACCGAATTGTATCAAAACATTGATACAATTTACAATAGTCCTATCGACACTATGGGAAAGTGGTCAACTTGTACTGGAGTATCGGAGGACATGACGGGTAGTTTAAACTCCCACACATGGATTTCTGATACTCGTGTACGTCAGTATAGTAACACTTCCCCCCACCCTTCCAGCCATATTGTCTTGTTGTTTTCTAAGACTTAGATTGATGCCAGAAAAAAAATTGCTTATCTGATGATCAACATCCTATAAGGTGTTTTAGGTCTCTCACTGTTATATGAACCTTCCTAGTCCTACGACTTGACCAGGTTCTTGGTCGATTTTTCACGTCGACAATGTCTCAAAACATCTTCGACGGCGTACTCCATGCCCTCATCAGCTTCAACAAGAGGTGGAAAAGGCACATCTTTGCCAAGAAAGTGCTCGTTAGGATCCAGTACAGTTTGACCCTACAGACAATGAACACCAATCGCATAGACATGTTGTTCGATCGTCAGGGTTTTGTGACGACATGCTTCTACATCTCCTCAATCATGCGAGACTCAGGACACTTTGGTTTACATTACGTGCTATTCTCTCCTTGCAAGTGGGTTTTTGTCAAGTTGAGTTGGAAGCGATCACTGACGTGGAATTCAATGCCGATCTCATTCTTGTCAGCCCTTCACTGCATCGCCACCTACGCCTTCAAAGGACTTTGGCTAGTCTTGTCTTAGAGTCTCTAAATGTCTCGTTGTTGAATGTCAGCTGCTAGTATGTTGCTTGAACCTTGCAAACCCATCAGAGTTGAGAGTAGTTTGTCATGAACCACCTTGGAGGGAATGATTCCAGCTATAACAGATGTCGTGGAGTTATGTATAAGCTGAGAGACCGGTGTTTTCATTGCCCAGTCAGTGCCATGTAGATTGCCGAGGGATGGAATAAGTTGTTTGAGCGTCTCCTTGGTGAATTTACTGTGCTTCACAGTCTAGGGAAAGAAGGCCTTTGATATCTAGATCCGACTGCTATAATGAGTCATCGGCTCCCATCCAAATCTATTGGTGAACCTCCCATCCATGTCACTAGTGATGGAGGAGGGACAGCCACGTAATAAGATGATGTTATGAGAGAACAGACACATTGTTTTGTTGGCGGTGACCGTGGTCACGGTGAGGACAAAGTGTGAAGTATTAAAAAACAGGTCACCACCACCACCACAAGTGTAACGTCAAACCCCTCCAGTGTGATGTGCAAACATGTCAGGAAGTCCATGGAGAATTCCGCGCATGGTTCTTTTAGCATGGGTGGTGGCTGAAGAAAACCCGTTTATTTGGTGCGTCTTGACTTATGGCATTGATGCACATTGTAGGAATTGCAGTTGTTTTGCAAAATGTTTTGCATCTTGTCCCACTGGTGGTACTTTGTGAGTTTTTTCAGCATCTTGTCCTCGTCAAAATGTCCACTTCGACCGGTGTTGTGGCACTCCTCCAATAGCATGCAACGTAGCTTATCACTTGGCCATACAACAACCTAGCAAGCAAATCATTGTCGTCAACGAGGGCCACTTAACCAATGCTTCATTTTTTTGTACCAGTCAAACTACTCAGATTATTTCACAAAAAAGCCTCGCGAGGTAAGAGTCTTATTCGACGAGTAACGTGCTGATTTTGGCCGTCAGATCTGGTCACCAACCTAGAGCATATGGAAGATATGTTTCTCCAGGCCGTTGTTTGATGTCATAGACAGTATTGGACTCAAGGAATTCCATCCATTGATTTAATCCACAAATCAGGTCACGCTAGGTTTTGAGATACACCAGGGCAAGGTGATTGGTGTAGAACACACATCACCAAAATTCCAGGTAGCACCGTCATGTCCTAAATACGAGCATGACCACCAATGTTTGTTTTCTTGTACCACATTGTTCCTCTCTGGCCCGTGAACTCTTTTTTCACATACTCACAACCGGTTGTTTTTCACTGCCGTTGTCTCGGAGGAGAATGCCTCCGATCACTCCATCAAACACGTCAGTGGCCATGGTGTACTCCACCATTAGATTTTCCATCTTTAAGGCGGCCATAAACATTAGCGTATTTCTTAATGGGTTAAATGCTTCTTGTTTGCTTTGTTCCCAATTCCACTTGATGATTTAAAGAGTGAGATCAGAGAGAGGCGCTAATACCCTACTGCCTGATGATTTTGTTACGAAATATTTATTCGGGACGACGAGTTCATTTATTCGGCTCCAGCCACAATGTTATGTACCCTAAAACAAATACGAAATACTATTTCAGTCAACTTTGTTCAGCCCTGACTTGTCAAACGAAAACCAAGGTGCAATCGCATGACTTCGGACGGTCATGCGATTGCGCGTTTTCCGGTGTCGGATGACCATGGACACCGAAGAAACGCGAGCGACGGAGACAAAACCGACCGCTCCAAGGCAGAGAAGAACAAACTCACGGCAACGCCATGGTGTAGTTTTGTCCTTTTAAAAAACAAGAAAGTATTCATTCCCAGAAATGAACCAAGATTACACCCCTAAAATTATTTTGGGAGGCGAAATCATCAGGCAATACGGTACCCAAGCACAGTCTTTTAGAAAACAACAATAGTAGCTGTCATACCCCCAGATTCCTAGACGTCCCAGATCTTGGTGGATATCATCTAATAAGCGGCTGCCTCCACTTTCTTTGCGTCTATCGTGATACGCCTATCGTTGATGATGTGGCCCCAAAACTTCATTGAACGGTGACCGAAGTCGCAGTTAAGGAGTTTCATGTAGAATTTCTCCCAGTAAAGTCTCAAGACTATTGGAGATGTCCATAGCGCTCCTCTGGTGTATGTCCATGCACTAGGATGCCATTGAGATACATGATGATGAATTCATCAAGTTACAGCCAATGAGTGTTTTCCATGGCGGCCATTAATGTTACTAGGGAATTCTTAAGACCAAACATCATGACCGTGTACTTGAAGTGTTTCTTTTTGGTGTACAACATCGTCTTCTCAAAGTCCTTACAAGATACACGGACATAATGAAAGCCACATTGTAGGGCAATTGTGGTGCACATTCTTACTCCTCGAAGTTGGTTGAATGTTTGTGTGCTTGCGGAGGGGGGTAGAGGTTCTTCATGATAATGTCTTTCAACTCCTTGTAGTACATGCACATTTGCATCTTGCTCGTTTCTTTTACATCAACTATAGGAGTAGCCTATGGTCATGTGGATTGCCAGATGAACCCGTGACTGAGCATCTCGTCGAGCTATGTTTTGAGCTTTGTCAGCTCATAGTCGCTCATTAGATAGATCCCCTCGACCATCGGTCTGCAACCAGAATTCAAGTCCACCTTATGATTGACCTGCTTTACAAAGGTCGTTTCAGAGGTACTTCATAATGTAGAAATCCTTCTAACTCCTCTACGAGTAGTGAAAGCTACTTTGTACAACAGATACCTCGTCCACGTCAAGGTACCATGGCCAAGCATAGAAACATGTCTTCCAAGCTTGGTAACTTAATCCACGTCATCAATCACCATGGGCTTACGACTTAATCCATCAAGACATTGATAGGACAGTTGTCAAGGGAAAGAACAATCGGTCGTGCTTCTCAAACTCGGCAAAAAAACTACAAAAGAAGGAGACTTGGACCCATGACTGGCGGTTTTCATGAATTCGCTGCCGTACATGACATATCATACCACTACACCACGCTCATGACTCCAACATAAACAAAGTTCAGAATGACCTGGAAAATGTTACTATTTAACATCAACACCAAGTTCTGAAATAGGCTTGCAAAAAACTTCAGAAGAAGAACCACTTAAGTAAAACACACATTGAAACATGAAAGAAGATTGTCTCTAAGAGCATGATGAACTGTCATTTTCATGGGTTAAGTTGCAAAAGAATTGAAACTCCAACATGTAGCATGCATGTTAATGTGTACTATAACAAGGATTGTAACATGTCGAGTCTCTAGCTCCTACACATAAGGCGTTGTTAGAGTTTGAAGAATGATTTCAAGAGATTACTAGAGACGTTTTCACCTCTGTGTCACTCTAGGAGCAATCATCATCAACGACATGTGACTGAATACACAAATGATTCAAGTCTTTAGAGGCACATTGCCGTCTTTGCCTTGTCCCCTCGTTGTAGGTCTGAAACAAGGGGGGAATTACATTGATCTCATGATTTTGCACCAGTTTTGCCGGTTTAGCAACTTGTAGTTTGTCCTAAACAAACTCAAGTTCTGTTTTTGATGCATCCCTATAGAATTGTTGCGTGCAAGACACAATCAACGATTTTGTGCCAACTTCTCTTGTCCGTAGCTTGATCTAGCTCTGGCTCTATTCCTTCTCCTCGGTTGCTCTCGCGAGCAAGGACCGCGAGTGAGGACAAGGGCACGATGCCACATGCGTTGACCCTCGAGGCCTTGCGACCTCTTGGTTGCTGATCAAACCATCCGCTCGATCGACTGTTGGTGGCTGGCAAACGCGTGGCTGGCTGGTCACTTGATCGGCACAGGCTGGTCGGTAGCCAACGAGTGGCTGACCATCAAATAGCCTGGCAATAGCAAGGGGTGGTTACGGGCCACCTTCTCACTATGACAAGGTAGGAGGGCTCAATCGGCCCTCCCGCGACATTCCTCTCCACTTAACATGAATAGTTCAGCTTCATGACCAACAAGTGATAGTATCAGCTAGTGAGTGGTTAACGTTGTGGAAGAAAGATGATTATTTTGATCACCTACTAAACATGACCACGTGCATGGCAATTGTACCTCAACTGCAGCTTGTACCACCCATGTAGGTACAAAACCCATTCTTCCGTACATCGCTAGCTGATGTGGATACATTCATGTTCATTGCTTTGTGGATATGCATTTCAGCTTCGTGTATTGAAGTGGCCCTCTAGGCACTCAATGGCTTGTCCATGAATGAATACCCGAAAACCAGTTTACAAGCATAAAGGCCCTGCCACATTTGAAACAATTGTTTTCATGCCGCACCCTATTGACATTGCCGACCGATATGAGGTAGCATGTCCCTCGCAGGTATGTTATTGTGTCTCTCCATAAACCAATGCACGTCAACTACATATGGGCTTCACAATTATTGAATTTCGATTACAAGCGATGATCGAGTTGCTGTACGTAGAAGGAGAACAAAAAATTCAAATGCATGCAAGAAAATGAATGATTTTGCATGTTGTCCTGTTGCTACATGTCAGAGGGTTGTGCAACAACGAGCTAGTTACATGACAATGCTTGAAATGATACGTCTCACCAACATTGCCAGCCAGTATCAATGAACATCACACAACATTTATGTCCCTCAATGGTATGTCAATGTGGCCCTTAACACACCAATGGACGATGACTAAACCCGGGCTACATGTGGATTGAGATTCCGTCGCAAACAATGACGTCGTTTGTGTGCATTGAAGGCGGACCAACAATACAAATGCTTGCACAAAAGTTAACTCATTGAACTCCAAAGTTAATGTTGAGCTGGTAGATTAGAGGCATCAAAAATAATGCAGATAATGATGGTTTTGCGAGTTACTCCTTGTTGATGTTGTTTGTATCAATAAACATCAGATATCTAAACGGTTCGGTCTGTGCCATGCATGAATGTGATTGATGTGTATGACAAGGGTTATCTAGGTTGCCTCGATGAGACGAATTTGTTGATTAAGATACATCTTGCTATTCTTCACTCAATAAATGTGCGGTTTGTTTGCTCGTGTGTCCTGGTCCTTCACTTTGTCGAAATGATGATGCAAACTGTGGGTTTGAGAAGTTGTACGTTTCACAGTCCTAATCGTTTTGCCGACCCAAGTCACACCTCACTGTGTTTTCAATAATGAACCATGTGCACGACAATGTTTTCCATGTTTCATCCCACTAAAATTGCTAGTTGATGTTGATGAATGTCACACATTCAATGTCCATTTTCCCCTTGGTATGTTGATGTGACCCTTAACATACCAACGGGTATCAACTATCCATGTGCGTTTGTGTTCCACTACAAGCCATGACAACGTCCGTGTGAACTATATACAAGTAAACAATTTAGATGCATGCAACAAGAACAACTCACTAAGCTACAATGTCAGCGTTAAACCATTACCTTGCAAGCGTGAATGTAATGTAGTTTATGAAGGTTTCTCAAGGTACTCTTTGCTTGTGTTGTTTATCAGTATACTTTAGACAACAAAACAAGAGTGTGTACACTTTGCATGAATGTGATGGATGTACACAACGAGGGTTTGCAAGGCAGCCTTGAGCAGACAATCTCGCACAATAAACATGCTTTCTCATCATTTATCACTCGATAGACATGTGGTTTTCTTACGACGGTGACAAAAAAAGTGGATTTAAGAGGTATCATGTTTTTGATTCCAGAAAGTTTTGTTGGTCCACGCCACACCTCATTGTGCTTTGCAACAACAATGATTTTGCACAATGGTGTTTGTAATGTTGCATCCCAACAATGTTGCATGAAGAAATGACGAGTGTTGCACGTTCAGCGTTCATTCTTGTCATTGGTACGTCAATACAACCCTTCACACACCAATGGACATCAACTACACTCGCGCTCCATGCCCATTGATCTTCGGTTTCAGGTGTGTGTGCTCTCCTTAAATGTGATTGATGAGCATGTCGAGGGCTTACCATGCTACCTGAAGCAGCGATTGGCTTGGATGCATTGTGAAAAACTTGTTGGTTTGCGTTTCAAACCTATAAGCATGATGTTGCAAATGACACTGATGATTCTTAATCTAGATGAGTGTTCAATCGGTTCATGTAGTACAGCTGAACCGGAAGGACCTTCGTTTCTTGAAGGGCATCCATGTTTTCCCTGTGTGCATTTATGCGACCCAGTGATCTTTGACTTATCAGAGGTCACTCCTCTAAAACGTTTGGTGAACGCCACATGACCTGATTATGTTCACCCGAAAGAGGTAAAATACAATAAAATGTTGGTTGAAGGGTTAATGACCCTTGTAGCGACATCTGTCATGTATCAACGAGTGATTCAGAGTGCTGAATGATTGGTAGTTTCTACAAGGAGCCTTTACAGGCTGAGTAGCGACAAGCATATGCAACTTGGGTTGAAAAGAGGCATCCACAAGCCATTAGGTAAGAGGAGACACAAGACGGAGAAAAAAAAAAGAAACAACCTATCGTAGTCATTATGAGCATCTTAAGTTGTCAAAGAAAAAGTTGGCAATAGCTCAAGGGCCTCATCGACGCAAGGCTGGATATTCCCACCATGTAGATGGACATCGTTGAAACTATGTGCACAATGGAGGAGGGCGTCACTGAAACCTCATGCAAGATGAGGATTAGGAAAAGCATTGCCAAGTGCACCGTAAAGTGTGCAAGGGATTCTGTAAATCGTGTTACATTGTTGTATGGAGTTATAGTTGGTGATGTTGGATTTTGATAGGGCAGGGGTTAAACTTGCTCTTGAAATCATAGAGCAAACTTGGGTACTTTCAAGAAGAAAATTGAGTATTTTTTATGTAACACAATAAAAAATTTCCAACAAGTTGGAGGACACCAACGTACACCCTAAAACTGTCATGGCATGAGAGAGGGAGGTGAAACCTCTTGTACCAGCTCCTACCACTTGTCCTAAGCTTGAATGTGGACACCAACTCCTAGTGCAAGGGTACTGATGTGATTGTGTGTATTGAGCTACTAAAATCAAACACCTTAAGTAGGATCGTGTTGACCTTGTAGCTGTTGTTGATGGTGAAGGGGTGTGTACCCTTTTGGTGATGTAAGGAGGTACCTTTTGATGAAGAGGTACATGTGAAGGTGTCAATCTGTTGAAGTTCTTTGGTGATATGGCAAAAAGAGGGCCTTTAGAGGCACAAGTACTCCTAGCTGAATGGCAAGGAGCTAGGAGGCTAAAGGCCACACCAAATAGTATTCTAGTATCTGAGGCTTGAACTCGGATCTTAAGGACGGAAACATGCTACTGAATTGCCCACTCCAGACTTAGCCAAACCTTGTAGAAAAGTTTACTTGTGAACCGTAAATTGATCGACCAATTTCCAACACTCCCCCTTGATCAATGAACGGTGAACCATTGTCAAGGAGTTTTTTCAAACTTTTTGTTGAAGAAAAAGGGTGTTTTCCAAGGGGATGGAAATGAGCCTTTACGCGTGAAGATGGAGAAATCATTGCCGCGAAGTTGTAGAAGTAACAAAAAGAATTCAAGAAAAGGATTGTGGACTTCCTTGAAAGCCTAGGGACATGAGCATGTCTTCCTGGGAGGAAGCTTGATGAGGAGAGGAACCTTGTGGTTTTCTTGTTGAAATCAGACTTCAAACGGATGAGAATAGTCCGTTTGAAGTTGGGCTACTGTTGTAGTTTGCAAAACCTTGATTGGGCATAAGAGTTCAAGAAACGCTAAGTGACTTTGTCGGTGATGTTTCTGTTGTTTTTGGACTATCACCACACTTCAGGCTTGAGAAAATTTCTGGTGATTGCCCAATTCTTGCACCGGGTCCATGGGTTGCAATGGGGCATGCTGGTTTGATCGCCAAAACTAGGAATGCCCATTCGGCCAAGCGGGATGGGGAGGTCGGTCAACATGCCCAAAAGGTGGATCAGCCAGCAAACCATCGCGCACGTCCCCCCTGGGTTGTGCGAAACTACTCTCGTGGCCGGAATGGGATGGATTTTGTGCCCCAAAAACCCCAACAGCCAAAAAAAAGGCCATTTGGAATTCTGAAATGGGACATAGTCTTGGGCGTGAAAGGTGAAAGCTGTAGATCTCATTTGACTACAGCAGAGATGCTTTGCAATTTGTATGGGAAGATGGTCCTCCCCATGAAGGTGCAACACTTCTCCTCTTTTCCATGTGAAAAATATTTTTTCTCAATTGATTCCCCCATTTGCTGATTTGTTTTTGTAGTTGCTGTGCTAGGAGCAGATAGAATGCCTGTATTATTCTTGAAAGATACTCTTGGAAGCGCCTCTTGTCGTAAGCTAGTAGTACGGCTAGCTTCAGACAAACCTTTCATAGAGTACATCAATGTTGGTGGCCTGCATGCTGATGATGGTGCACTTGACATGGAAATCCTCTTAGCCGGATTGAAAAGCATCGATTATTTGAAATGTTACAGGGGCTAAAACCTATGAGAGTTGTCTTGTTGATATTCACCAAGGTTACTGAAAAACAGCTTTGAGACTTGGACAGAAGAACGTTGTTTTTTATGATAAATTTCTTGCTTATACAAGATACCATTGGCCTTCCTAGTGATGGTGATGATGATGACTTGAAAGTGAGAACACTGCCATGCTTGCCAGCGGCTCTTGGTAGTCACCACATAGTAACTTGAACACCCTTTTGTTGCTTTGATAGTGAGTCACTCAACTGTACCTCCTTGCACCTTGTACTCTGGGATAAGTGACTTAGCGTTGATGATGTAGAAATAGTTTCATACGAGGTGGCTTTGGATAACGTCTTAGCCTTTGAGATAGAGGTTGTCACCTTTTCAACATGAGAATGTGCAGACTCCTTTAGAAGCGCCACTACTTTATGAAATTTCACTTCAGTCCAGTTGTGGGATGACTCTAGTGAGATCTTCTTATTTGATACTTGTTGATGAGAAGGCACCAGGGTTGTCACTGTCAAAATTGAAACACGAAGCACCAGCATTGACGAGAAACTAACAGAAAGTTATGTTGTTTGGGTTTGAGTATATTGTACGTTGAAGGGTGAAAGAATCGCTACTTGTTGTAAAAGAAGGACATCCTTTCTTACTTATGGAGTAGTTGGTATACTGCTAGTTTATAGTTGTGCCCTGTCTTCTTCAGAATCCCTTTAAATCATAGACACTGCTACATCTCTTTGTTGTTGTAGTCTTGCTAAGTTCTCCTCCAACCATCAAGGGGCGCAAGCAATCTGAGCCTTTGCTTTTGCTGTAGCATTTCGTGCAACCTCATAAGCCTCAGTCGCTTGGTCCTTCTGAGCTCTGTATTTTTGAAGCTATGCTTCCATGACTTGTACTGGTGCTTGTATCACATGCAACTGTCCTTGCATGACTTGTGTCCGATACATAAGTCTTTGAAATCATTCCTCCATAGAGGGAGTATGTGATTGATAATCCTTGGGTCTCGATGATCTTTCCGCTTGAAGGAGACGTCCAACTGCCTTTCAAAAACTCCGGTCGGATGCAATACTCACGAAGAAAAATATATGTTTTTGAAGTGTACAACATGTAGTGTTGGTTACTCTCACACGAGGACCTCTGCTTGATGCTCTAATGCCATGTTGGAGTTTGATAGGACAGGGGGTTAAACCTGCTCTTGAACTTTTACAACAGACTTGAATATTGTCAACCGAAAGCTGACTAGTAGACGCACGATCCTCCAACTGGTCATCGGCCTTTCACACAGCGGAATAATGGACTGTCTTACGTGTAGAATTCCAGTGTCAAATCACACTAGGCATTCACATGGATTTACCGGTATCGCATAGACTGGTACGAACACCTTATGCATTCTATGCATAGGCATGAATACACATTCAAGCAGGACCACAAAGCTAGGGATGTCGCTAGACTTTCAGAACTCACTGGAACATCAGAACCAGCGATGACTAAAACAAAAAAAAACACGTCTTCAACAAGTTGGAGAACACTGCCATACACCCTAACACTATTAGGGCCTGAGAGAGGGAGCTGAAACCACTTGTGCCAGCTCCTACCGCTTGTGTTAAGCTTGAATATGGACACCAACTCCCAGTGCAAGGGCACTAATGTAATTGTGTATTAAGCTTTTGAAACTGAAAACCTTTAGTTGTCTGGGGTCTTGTTGGCCTTGTAGCTGTCGTTGATGGAGAAAGGGTATGTACCCCTTTGGTGATGTAGGGAAGTACCTTTTGATGAAGAGGTACATCTAAAAGTGGCAATCTGTTTAAGCTCTTTGGTGATATGGCAAAAAGAGGGTCCTTCTGAGGCAAAGTTACCCCTTGATGGTCAATAAGGGGCTAAGAGGTTAAAGGCCATACCAAATAGAATCATAGTATCATAGTATCCGAGGCTTGAACATGGATCTTCAGGACAGAAAAATACTACTAAAATGCCCACTCCAGACTTGGCCAAATTTCCATAGAAAACTTGATTCATGAACCGTACATTGATCGACCAATTTCCATCAGGTGAAACATGTGTGTACTATGATATGGAACGTCCACTATCCCCGAAGCCACCCATTCATGACATGTGGCCTTTTAATCATAATGCTCCTGCTTGTGATTGTACTCAATCTTGTGCACGTGTTTCATGTCTTGTGAGTGCTTCTACTCCTGCTTGTGCACCATATACATCTCCTATTCCTCTACTAGTTGTAGTTGCTGGTGTAACAGAAGTTCTTAATCTTGTTTGTACTCTGTTTCTTTATTCAGCTTGATCTGATGCACTTGTTATTGCTGGTACAGTTGCTTGGACTTTTGGTGGTGTTGTAGCTATTGCTTTTGCTCCTGTTACACTTCCTGCAATGAATCAGGATCAGGTAAAGGCCACCCTTCTTTGGTGGGCCAAGTTGGTTGCCTTTCGGATGCTTGCTTCCACCCATGCTCTCGCTCCCACTCCAACTACTGCCCTTGCTCCAAATCATTTTACTAGGATTGCGCCCACTACTGCTCCTGATTATGCCCGTGCTCATGCTCGTTGAAGATTAAAGTGCGGAATGGGTAGATTGGAGGAAACGATAAGGGTAAGACAGAGGGTCAGGGAAGAGGCACCACTCCTTCCCCTGGCCCTCTACTTGCCTACTCTACCCTATCCGACTATGTTTGCTATGATGACGAGAGAGGGTAATCCCATGCTCCCCCTCTCCGATGTGTACCTATACTTTAATGTTAAGCATGTGATGACCAGTGTATAGTGTTATGAGAAATGAACATGAGTGCAAAGTGGTTTAGAGATGAGGGGAGGAGTGAGGTGTGTTGATGTTGACTGCCAACGAGTAACATTGAAGCGATACACACAAGGATACTTGAAAAAGACTAAAAAACCATCAGTTTTTGACCTATTGATAAGCGAGTCAACAATTTACATCCTTCAACCATATCTACTTCAACCTTCCATGATCAAGCTATAGATGAAGATTGCTGACGAGACCAGGGAGGTGTCAAGGAGCTACATCAACACAAAGTGTGATTTACTCCAAGGCGAATCACTATAAGAGAGCCAACTCAAGATGGACTTTGTCGACTGGTACTATGTTAGCGAGTGGGGTGAATCGTGTATGCCTGAAAGGTGAGGCCAAGGAAACATTAGCATAAAGCCGGTAGTATTCTTGTTTTTTTTTTTTTTCAGTTTTTTCTCTTTCATTCTCTAAACTATGCTCTACCCTCTAGTGTCACTAAGTTGCCTTGTGGTGTTGTGTCTCATAACTGGTTCTTTGAGCGTAGCAAATTCATGACCGATGCGACTGCTTAGACAACCCTATTTGTTGTCACTTCTCCTTGTTCTTTTGCTCATGCTCCATCTCCTGCTTATGCTACTAGGCTTGTGCTTTCTTCTGTTGGTGGTCCTAAAACCTGCTCTTTCTTGAAATTGTGATCCTACTCGAATGCCTATGCCTGCTCCTGCTCCCCGCTCTAGCTCTCGCCTCAGCTCGTGCACATACGCCTGGGCTGCTCGTAATCCTACTCATGCTTGTGCTCCAGCTCATGCTCGTACGCCTCCTTATGCTCATACTCTTGTCCCTACACTTGCACCTGCTCTTACTCTTGCTCTTACTCTTGCTCTTGTACCTGTGCCTTCACTTGCTCCTACTCCCACCCCTATGACAACTCCTCCGAATGTTGATGCTTCTAGGTTGCTGCTCCTAGTGTTCCTATGCGCCTGGTATAGATTAGGATGGAATGCCAACCATCAAAAAGTAGCAACGAGCAGAGAAAGAAGAGAAAGGTAATTGAACCTACAAGAAGCAATCATAAACGTGTCAATACAGACCAGCAATAGTAACAACGGCAACGACAGTAAGAGCTAGACTTGTAGGAACTACGGGAAGAGGTAGCCAGAATCAACTTCTTGTAGCAACTAAGGCCAGTAGTTGCCAGCAAGTGTCAAGCAACGTCTATTTCATAGTGGCAATAGCGGGTGGCAACACGCAAATGGACCATTTTGGGAGAGGTGAGTTATCTTTCATGAACCAAAAAACACGTTACAGATCACGTTTTGGAGGAGATGCATTCTAGTGAAACACTACCGGTGACCACTTCCACATTTGCAACCAATCCCAATCCCTCTCCTTTCACCACTACTCCTCCATCTGGTGTTACTGCACCTATGCCTAATCTTGCACTTGCTCGAGGTTGTGCGCCAGTGCGTGCTTTTGTGTTGGTGCCTTAACCTATTCATGCTCTTGCTCCTGCTCCCTCTCATACCCTTCATTGGTGCCTACTCCTACGTTGGCGATTGCGCTTGCTCCTACATTGGTGCGTGCTCCTTTGCTCATGCCTATTCGTGCACTCCCCTAATCTAGTGCCTGCTCCTACATGGGCACTAGCTCCTATGCTAGCGCATGCTACTACGACAAAGGAGATTGCTTGTGTAAAGGCACGGTCAATGAAACGGCGACGGCTGGGAAAACGATGACACAATAATCTGGGTGTGCCTCTTACCTGTTAAGTCAATTGGATTTAGGCAGGAACTCCTTGAGAGAGGCGTTTAGGGTGCCCAATGTGTACGAGTCATAAAAAATGTTGTCCTGAAGTAGTGTATGGAAAGCCACGTTTTCTGTACATTGGTCTGATGAGGAGTTTTATGTGTAATGACAAGTTGCATAAATGGATAAGTCACCGCGATGTAATGAGTTAATGTATGTAATTCACCTTTCTCTTTCACTCTTTCCCTCTTTCTCTCATAATTTGAATCATCTTATCTCCCTCTCTCTCCATTTCCCTCTCTCTGTGCCTCTCTTTGTCACACACACACACACATTCTCTCCCTCCATTTTCTCACTCTCC